>PVJN01039128.1:0-19960 GCA_004026805.1 Lasiurus borealis
AATCCAGAGCTCAATTCCCTGCAGCTTCCCAGCCGAGCCCGTTCTCATTTTTCAGGGCCAAAGGCAGACCCGGCGCCAGAGTCCGGGGGAGAGAGGCCGCAGGAAGCAAAGACACTGGGATGTCTCTGTCGCGGAGGGAGCTGGGCAGGGCTGTTTTCGATGGCTGCCTGCCCTTTCTTGGATGAGTACACAGCTGGTTCGCACAGCTGAGCCTGCCCTCCCGGAGAGATCATTTCGGGAGACAATCCATCTCCACGTCCACATGTCCTGTTGACCTGGATTGTGGGCTGGACAGAGAGGCTGGGCAGCCACCCGGACATGAGAAGGAAAACCCAAACTCCCCCACATTGAGGAGGCGATAAGCCCCCTGCTTTGCTGCTGGTCTGGCTCTGGAGTTGACAGGGTCAGAGCGTGAGGAACAGAGCCCTCGCTGTCACAGACACACGCCTCCTGTGTGCTGGGAGAGAGAGCGTCGTCCGTGCGATCTCCATAACACACCTACAGGCACAACTCGGTCAAGTGCACGCTGGTCAGTGCCGGTGGAAATGCTAACTCAGGTCTTCTAACCAGCCCAAGCCCACTCTTCTCTACTACAACGTAAGTGCTGATGTAAATCAGCCAGCTGCTTACCCATGCCTGGGGCAGGGTCCCGGGGAGAAATGGAAACCATGGAGGATTGTTCCTGAAGGGGACAGCTGTTGGCCCTCTAAGGAGGAACCAGACCCCTCCCATTGACCTTGGTCAGGCCCATGCGCCAGGCATAGTGCTAAGTGTTCAGACCTGTTTTCTTGGTCCATTGCCGAAGATGCCTTGTGGAGGCAGTGGCACCCAGGGTGCTGGTATGGACTCCAGGGCCCACCTCCTGGTCCACAGTCAGGCTCTGCTGTGGAACCTGAGCAATGACCTAGCACCTCTGTGCCTCAGTTTCCTCATCCATAAAATGGGGGCACTTTAGCCTCACTGCAAAGGGTTGCTGGCAGAACCAGTTCTTAAAGAAAGCGTTGTCGCAGTGCATCAGTGCCATGTGGCTGCTGTAACAAAGTGCCACCGATTTGGCGGCTTAGAACAGCACAAACTGATTCTCTTAGAGCTCTGGAGGTCAGAAGTCCAAAATGGGCCTCCCTGGGCTACAGTGAAGGTGTCTGCAAGGCTGGTTCCTCTGGAGGCTTTAGGAGAGAATCCGATTCCTTGTCTTCTCCACCTTCTGGGGGTGCCTGCACTCATTGGCTTGTGACCTCCTCCTCCATCTTTAAAGCCAGCAACGTGCATCCCCCTGACTTGGGCATCTGTCATCAGATTTCCTCTTGCTCTCCTCCCTCTTCCACTTTTAAGG
This sequence comes from Lasiurus borealis, assembly GCA_004026805.1. Taxonomy (NCBI): domain Eukaryota; kingdom Metazoa; phylum Chordata; class Mammalia; order Chiroptera; family Vespertilionidae; genus Lasiurus; species Lasiurus borealis. The sequence goes on from PVJN01039128.1 coordinate 1,334, forward strand.
ATCCTGTGGTTAAACTGGCCTCCCTGGATATCCCATGGCCCTCTCCCTAGGTTCAGGTCAGCTGATTAGCAACCTTAATTTCACCTGCCACCTTCATTCCCCTTTGCCCTGTGAAGAATCCAGGGATTAGGATATATAGTGGTACCTCGAGATACGAGTGCCCTAACATACGAGATTTTTGAGATATGAGATGTCCAGCGAGGGATTTTTGCTTTGAAATACGAGCAACATTTGAGATAGGAGTAATCGCGCAGATTGGCCGGCTGCACAAGACCCACCAGTTTACCGAGACTCGAGCATATCATAGTTTCCCACGCCTCAAGGTTACGGAACGAATTAAACTCGTATCTCGAGGTACCACTGTATGTCTTTTGGGGGAAGCCGCCCAACTCCCAAAGCTGTGGGTGTCTTTGAGAGCCAGCTTCCATGTGTGACAGTCTTTATACCTAAAATGCCCCCATCTTAGTGTGACCACTGGAGGTTGGTCAAGTTCGTTTATTCATTCATTCATTCATTCATTCATTCAAGAGTAAGCCTCAGAGCAGGGTGCCAGGGCCAGGGAATGCTTTGGTGAGCAAAACCGACATGGTGGCTGCTCATGGAACTTAAAGGTAGTGGGAAGACAGATGATCAGAAACCAAATAAAAGCTTCACAATGAATTGCGACCAGGGTTCTGGTGGAAGCAGGCAGGATGAGTGCTAGAAGTTAATTGAAGGGTGTCCCGGGAAGACCTCTCTGTGTAGGTGACGTCTGAGCTGTTCCCCGAAGGATCACAAGGACCCAGGGGGGATGCACTGAGGCATGTCTTACCCCTTCTCCTTGAGGTCCCCAGCAGCACTGATCTGCTCAAACATGGAATCACGAAGACTTTCTGGATGGTGCAGCAACGTTAGCCAGGCCTGTCTGTGCCTGGACCCCTGAGTCCCCTCCATCTCTTCTCATAACAAGTCCATGTTTTTGTTTATTCTTTTATTTTCTTTTTATTATTTTTACCTAATGCTAGTTCAAGTGGGTTTTGTTACTTACCACTGAGAAGGTTCTTATAGGCAGGTGTGAACAGGCCCAGAGGCTCTTTCCTGGGCAGCATCTCCCCAGTTCAATGGAGCTGTTTGAGGGATGACACCCGGGTGACTCTGATGCTGGAACGTCAGCAGGTCCAGTTCAGGGGCCTCTGTGTTGCTGACACCACCTGGGCCGCTCTTCATTCGGCTTGAGGGTCTGTTGGTCCCTGGACCCAGGTTCCGGCCTCCAGACAGCTCCGTCTTGGCTTCTGTCTTTAGTGGGACTCACACATCCCTCTCTTTCTTTTTCTTTTTTCCCCAAGAAAAATGATTCTAAATATGGTGATGTTACATGCAATGAACATATGGGTGCCTGGAAAGGCAGTGTTTGGTCCCAGAGCCCAAGGCTGAAACCTTCAGACACAGCTGGTGCTTCCAGCGTTCCGAGGGCACCATCAGAGCAAACACCTGAACTCTGAAAATGGTGACGGCAGCACTGGAGGTGGATGGGTAAAGACTTTCCACGATTGACTAGTAATGTCTGATGAGGACACAGGAGGAGAAGAATGAATGGAAAGTGATTGCATTCTTGGAAGGAGTTTTCTCCCTGGTAGGAGTGCCTCTCCTTTTGTTGTGAGTTTTTTGCAGTTATTTCTGAGTCTGGAAGATGGGCTGGAGAGCTCTGAATGCCAAGAATTGGAGACAGGGAATTGGCACTTTAATTTTTTTATTATAGTAGGCAATTATCTGTTTGAATGTTCTCTTACAATGAAAAAAAATTTTTTTTTTTTTAAATTCCCCTTCCTTCCCCTTTGGCAACCACCAGCTGGTTCTCTATGACTGTGGATTTGGAGACAGGAGTCGTTTTCTCTGCCTTCACTTTGGTCTTTCAGCCTCTGCATTTGTGCCTCTGCTCATCCTCAGGCTTGACATCTTCCCCTTGAGCCTGCCATCTCTCTTTTTTTAAATTTTAAATATATTTTTATTGATTATTTTACAGAGAGGAAGGGAGAGAGATAGAAAGTCAGAAACATCGATGAGAGAGAGACATCCTGCACATCCCACAGTGGAGATGTGCCCACAAGCAAGGTACATGCCCCCAACCGGAATCGAACCTGGGACCTTTCAGTCCACAAGCCAACACTCTATCCACTGAGCCAAACTGATCTTGGCAAGCCTGCCATCTCTTGTCACACTTCCTTCCTCAGCCTCAGTGCTGCCTCTCTGACCCTCCACTGCTCACCTCTGCTCCAGGGACCTCTCTGGATGCTTCACACAAGGAAAAGCATTTGTCATGGGCCTGGTGCTCAGCCTTAGGTACCTGTCATGTGGGTGATATCGCTTGTCCAATGTGATGATGTACATACAACTGTAAGATAAACACGTGGCTGCACATACCTATCTATCCTCAGGCTCAGCACGGTGCCCGTCACCTGGTCGTCAGCTGAGGATCCAGAGCAGCTGCTCACGGAGCACTGTGGGAAATGGGACTACACACACCACCTACCCCACAGTTGTGTGTTAGGATTAAGGGAGATGGAAGGCACAGGTCCCATTGCCAGGCATGTAGTGTCTCACATACATTCTCAATGGTCATGATAATTGTGTAGGGTTTAGTACAATGATTGACATAGTAAATGCTCAATAAATTATAATAGTAATGACTATGTTCCTACATGATGGTAGATTGCGTATTTGCAGTGTGCCGCCCTAGGAAGTCTGGGTGAGCGGGCCTCCTGGGCTCCCCGCAGTGTGAGGTTAATTTCTTGGGGGACTGATGCAGGGAGAGAACTTTGGTAACAGAGGAGACCCCACCCACCAGCCTACAGCGAGCCGCCACAGTGATGGAGCGAATCAGCCCGATGTGGGGACCTTAGCCCAGGGACTGCTTTCTCTCCCTCCGACTCCCAGGGACATTTTCTTCCCGACCAGGGCATTGCCAGGCGACCCATAGAACACGCTGTTCTGCCTCCTGCTGATCTGCGCCCAATGGAGTTCACTTGGCGTGTGATCCATGAGGCAGGAACTCACCTGTGAGCCAGGGAAGTGGAAGCAGACAGCTGCCCAGCCCCCACCTCTTAGTGGCACTTCTCTTCCCCCACTCCCCCCAGGCCTGGGACTAGCACAGCTGTCATTGTCTTCCCTGGAGGTGCCTGAGGCCCTGCTACACAATAATGAGGACAATGATGGTTTGTTTTTTTTTTTTAGAAGATTATTTTTTCCCCCCAATATATTTTATTGATTTTTTACAGAGAGGAAAGGAGAGGAATAGAGAGTTAGAAACATTGATGAGAAAGAGATATTGATCAGCCGCCTGCTGCACACCCCTTCTAGGGATGTGCCCACAACCAAGATACATGCCCTTGACCAGAACCCAACGTGGGACCTTCCAGTTCACAGGCCAATGCTCTATCCACTGAGCCAAACTGGTTTCGGCAACAACAATGATGGTTTTAATGATGAAGCTGCTTGTCTGGTGGGGCTCACCTGGGGGGCACAGGGGCCCACCCATAAGGTGCCCTTTCCCACTTACCCACTTTTATGCTTTGACCTTCATGTTCTTGCAGAGGCTGCTCTTTGTGGCTGAGGGAAACTGCCCCAAGGGGTTTAGACTGGAGCTGGAGGCCAGGTGAAAGGAAACCGAGGATGGTGAGCCTCATTGGTAATCAGGTGTGACCTTGGCTTTGTCACTTGTGCACTCCGGGTCTCAGGTTCCTTATCTGTAATGTAAAAATGTGATGCCGGAAGCCTCATTTGTCTGCATGGCATTAAGGAGGCAGGGAGGGGGCTGTTTTCCTGAGAGGTGATGGAAGGGCCAGACTACTGGCAGGGGGAGCAGCAGGGCTTGCCCAGCCAGCTCACAGGTAAACGAGTGAATGTATAGAGTCCTCCAGGCCTGGCACAGTCTCAGCTCCCTTGTCATCTTTGTTGCTTCAGGATCCATACTTCTTTGGTGTTTGCTGGACTTGGAAGCTCGAGGTGGCCATTTTAAGTAGAGGTAGCGATAGAGGTAGAGATAGAGGCAGAGGCTGAGACAGAGACAGAGGCAGGGGCAGAGGCAGAGGTAGAGGTAGAGATACAGATAGAGGTAGAGATAGAGGTAGAGGTAGAGATAGAGGTAGAGATAGAGATAGAGGTAGAGATAGAGGCAGAAGTAGAGATAGAGGTAGAGATAGAGGCAGAGATAGAGGTAGAGATAGAGGCAGAGATAGAGGTAGAGGTAGAGATAGAGGCAGAGATAGAGGTAGAGGTAGAGATAGAGGTAGAGATAGAGGTAGAGGTAGAGGTAAAGGTAGAGGTAGAAGTAGAGGTAGAGATAGAGATAGAGATAGAGGTAGAAATAGAGGTAGAGATAGAGGTAGAAGTAAAGGTAGAGATAGAGGTAGAGGTAGAAGTAGAGGTAGAGGCAGAGATAGAGATAGAGGTAGAGGTAGAGGTAGAGATAGAGGTAGAAGTAAAGGTAGAGATAGAGGTAGAGGTAGAAGTAGAGGTAGAGGCAGAGATAGAGATAGAGGTAGAGGTAGAGACAGAGTTAGAGAGAACACAACAGAGGGACACAGCAGCCTCTGTTTATCTTTTTGAGAAACCCTTAGGATGGCCAGTTGGTAGGGAGGGAGGCAAGAGGGAATGCATGGGTTTCTACATTCTCCAGAGTGGGATTCTCTGTGACATTGATGGGGTGAGCCCCATTTGGCTATAGGAAATTGGTCCCGAACTCCCTCATCTTTTAGAGAAGGGGTAGTATCACTAACTATGGAGCTTAGGATTGATATGAACTATTTACTATTAACAGTAATTATTACCATTTGATAACAATAATGATGTCAGGGCTGCCTCTAGAATGTGCAGGGATCTCATGTGAATGAATGTACTGCATCAGTTGGTGGCACCAGGCCTGTCCATAGAACCCATAAGCCCAGTCCCCGAACTCCTCAGGCACCTGGTCAACCTCTGGCGTAGGGGAGAAGGTTGGGATGGGAGGGATGAGGACTGAGGCTCACCTGGCTCCCATCCTGGCTTGGAGTGACCCACTTGGACGGTGCTGCCCACTGGCTGGTCCCACCCCTGGAGGAAGCTTAGAACGTGTTGAGGAAGGTGCCTCAACATGCGAAACTCCCTGAGGTGTGGGTCTGGGGGTAGAGGCCCTGCCGTCTAGGTCTAAGAGTCATACAATGTCATAACTGTGCAATTACAAATTGTGGTACTCATGATTAGAATGCCCATGTTTAGAATGACATGAAGCAACATCCTTGCTATTGATAGTATTGGTTAGAATTAGATTCCACTGTGAGTGGCAGAAACTGAAAAAAAAAAAGCACCTTAAAAATGATAGATGTTGTCAAAACTGGTTTGGCTCAGTGGATAGAGTGTCGGCCTGTGGACTGAAAGGTCCCAGGTTCCATTCTGGTCAAGGGCATGTACCTTGCTTGCGGGCACATTTCCACTGTGGGGTGTGCAGGAGGCGGCTGATTGATATCTCTCTCTCATCGATGTTTCTGACTTTCTATCTCTCTCCCTTCCTCTCTGTAAAAAATCAACATAAATATATTTTTTTAAAAAATGATAGATGTTGATGTCTCATGTAATGGGAGTCCCGGGGGCTGCTGGCTGCCTCTGCTCCACACAGTCTTTGGGACCAAGGCTGTCACTCTGCCCTCCCAGGGTGTAGCCCCTGTGGACTGAGAGGGAGGCCAGCCGTGCGCCAGGCGGGGGGATGGAGGGAGGGGCTTTTTTTGTCCTTCACTGGAGTAGCACACTCTGCATTGTTTTAAATTAAAGGGGCAATGAACCCCGATCCAGTAAATTGTGTGGACCAGGTCAGATGTAATAGCTCCATCTGCACCCGTGGAGCAGCAGGGTCGCTGCAGAGGCTTTGCTCCCTTCTTCATGCGGGCCTTGTGCACCTCACCTTCCTCTCTCCTCCCCACACCCTGCGACTCCCTCTCCCTCCCCCCTCTCTGAGTTGGGCTCTTTGTCTCTGGCCATCTTCCTCTCTCCCTGGCGTTGAGGACTGTCTGTTCGGGAAAGCAGCGGTAGCAAAGAGAGGGCTGGGTTGGAGGCTCTGATGGAAGGAGAAGAGTGACAACAGGGGCGGCCACCCACCTCCTCAGCCCAGACTTGCTCTCTCACCTGGTGCTCTCACATCTGCTTATTTCCCTTAAGGGTGTGTGAGTCATACCCTCCGCTCACCCCTGACCCGCCTCCTCTTCTTCAACTCAACTCAGCCGAGTGACTATTTATTCAGCGCTCCCCACGTGAAGTGTTTAGGACTATTTCCCGGGGAGAGTTGGCTGGCCGGAGCAAATTGCAGGATCAAAATGTCTGACTGTTATCAAAGATCTTGGGACTGGTTGCCAATTTGCTTTGTATTTCCATGGGCAGGGCGTGAGGCTGCCGTTTTTATTGCATCTTCGCCAGCATTGGGTATTACATTTTGTTTTGTTTTAAAAGATGTACCCTTTGGCGACCTTGGTCTCACAGGTGGTCATCCTCCGAGATGAACAGACTGGATTTTCCCAGGTCTGGGACACAGAGGGGATGTCAGGCTGAGCAGGCCCTGGAGGGAAGGCGGAGGGGTTGGCAGGAAGGAAGGTGGAGGTGTGGGAAGGTAGAAACCCTCATGTCCTGCTGGTTGGAGTATAAATTGGTGCAAACCTTTTGAAACTCAAGCTGGTTCTTAGTGAGTAGGCAGATTAAGCCTTTGCGCACACAGTGTGGTAGTTTGGAGACCGTCCCCCGACCCCATTCATCCCCAGAACCTGTAGATAGATAACCTTCCACAACCAAAGGGACTTAGCAGGTGTGATCAAGTGAAGGACTTGAGACAGCAGATGGTGTTGAGTTCTCTGAGCCAGTGTAAGCACAAGGGTACTTATAAGAGGTGCGTGGTGGAGCGGAAGAGTGAGAGGAGGAGGCGGGATGATGAAGCAGAGGGGAGTGATGCGGCCACAAGCCCATGATCATGGCGGCCTCTGGGAAAGGCTGGAAAAGGCAAGAACCAGATTCTCCCTGGAGCCTCCAGAGGAATCAGCCTCGGACACCCCACTTGTGGCCCAGTGAGGTCAGCTTTGGCCTTCTGACCTCCAGAATACGTTTGGAGGTAATAAGTTTGTGTTGTTTTAAGGCTCTAACTTGGAGGTAATTTGTTGCAACAGCTACGGGGAGCCGAGGCAACCAACAGTTCTGCTCCAGGATGTCTTTTTCAGGTCATTCTCCTGAGGTCCGCAACAGGCGTAATGAGCTGTTCTCTGCAGAGCTGCTGTGAGGAAGTGGGCAGCTGGAGGCAGTGGGTGAGCTCCGGGGAGCAGGGAGCAAAGTGGGGGGGGGGATGGAACTGGTTAGAGCCGCCTGCAGGCCTTAGAGACAATAGATCAGATATCACAGAGCACCACAGGGCTCAGCAGGAAAATAGGGCGACACAAATGGCAAGTGAAGAACACCAACACCTCTGACCCTGCAGGAAGGCCGTTATCTCTGGGTGGGGTAGCGCCTGGAAGGGCACCAAGGGGCTGCATGGGCACTTGCTATTTCTGCCAGGAGCTGGCCCTGGCCCTGTGCAACCTGGCACGGCTCTGAGCTGCACACTCAGGCCGCGAGCACCTGCCTTTGCAGGGACTGCCTTTCCCTGGAAAGTTCTACGTGGTCCACAGGCACAAAGCGGAAATTCACAGGCACCTTCCAGAACATTCCCAGTCTGGGTAGCAGGAGGCAGCGTGAGAAGCCACCTGTGGTGGGATGGGTGGGGTGGGGTGGGGGTGTAGGGTTCATGGATCCAGATCAGTGGTTCTCAACCTTCTTAATGCCGCGACCCTTCAATACAGTTGCTCACGTTGTGGTGACTCCCAACCATAAAATGATTTCCGTTGATACTTCCTAACTGTAATCTTGCTACTGTTATGAACTGTAATGTAAATATCTGATAGGCAGGATGTATTTTCATTGTTACAAATTGAACATAATTAAAGCATAGTGATTAATCACAAAAACAATATGTAATTACATATTGTGAAATATTTATTTCTAATTACAAATAAATGAAATTTTGTCTTGAATCGCGGTGTAGCATGGGCAACAGTCTTCATATGAAAACAGTAAACTACATTGCTACACTTTGCTACACCGAGGAGCGGTGTGTTGGTTCCTAAGACCATGGGAAATAGGTGTTTTCTGATGGTCTTAGGCGACCCCTGTGAAAGGGTCAAAAGGGGTCGCGACCACAGGTCGCGACCCACAGGTTGAGAACCGCTGATCCAGATGGATGCTGCTGCCGCTGCATGGAGCCCGAGGTCAGAGTTGTCAGGTCCCCAACAGAGAGGAAGGGGCTCTGGAGCCAGGCGACGTTGAGCTGGGGGTTCAGGGGGGCCTCCTGGGGAGTGAAGGAGAGGTGCTGCCCACCCTCCTCTCCAAGGACATTCGGATGTGGCTACAGACGTTCAATGGGCCAGGTGGACTGAGCCTCTCGGGGCACAGTGAGTGGGTGCAGGGGGGACCCTGGCCAGCGATGTCCCCTGTCACGGGAGAGAGGTCCCAGGAGGTCTAAAAGGGCTTAGCGGGCTCAGGATGGGAGGAGAGCCGGCCAATCAGAACTGGGTCTCTGGTTGAGATGCCTGTGCTGCAATCAGACCCACCAGAGGCCCGAGGCTGGGGCCAGACTGGAGCAGAGAGAGTGGGTCCTGGGCCCGTATGTTGGTGATCTGGCCCCTGTCAGCTGTGTCCAGACGGCCATACGCCTTCCAGGATGGCCAGTGAGCTCAGGCCAGGAGCAGCCGGTGTGCCCCAGGATCCGCTTCCCCACCTCCTTCGCCAAGGCCATCTGTGGAGAGGGGCTGGGCGGGGAGAGGCACGCTCACACCAGGCCATCGGTCTCAGCAGAGCCCCCATGCCTTCCAGATAAACACAGCGATGTTTAAAGAATCCACAGGGAGCTGTTTGGCCTGGAAAGAGGGAAGGTTGTGGGCCCCGCTCTGAGGGAAGCTGGGACCTACCATTCCTGGGATAAGTTCAAGCCTCATCCACTGGATCGCAGTGTCAGCGCTCGGTCCCGAGAAGGCCGTGCCACAGGAGGCCTCCCTGGGTTAGGGAGCTGCGCTGGGTCCCCTCCCAGAACTGGGGCTTCATGGAAAAGTTGAGCCCAGGAGCACATACAGAGGAAATTCCAGGGTGCAATTGCTGACAGACGTGTCTTGGAAGGCAGCTGGTTACATTGGCACCGTCCCAGCTCTCTCACTCTCCCCCCTGTCCTGCCCTCCCACTCCCCAACTTCTCTTTTCCCCCCTAAAAAAAAAAAGTCATAACCAGAGAGAAGCTGGAAGGCACAACCAAATCAACCAGAAAGAACCCACTTAGTCAAGAAAAATGGCCAACACTGAAGGGTGCAAGACCTCCAGGAGTTTTGCTGGTGGAAGAAAGACGGTCCGAGCGCCGAGGGCCACACGCACTCGGATGCACCAGCACTTTCCGTCTTCTTTTCCTTGAGCCTCAGCGTGTACGCCATCCTGTGCACGTGTACAAAGTGACAGCTCGTTGAGGGATCGCCTCTGTGTTCCCCAGGTGACCACCCAGGTCAAAGCACTAAACATTCACCGCACCTGGGGGCCCCTCTCCCTCCTTTCTGGTCAGCATCCATCTCCTGACTTGAGCACAGTCCTGAGTTCTATCCTGTTAGCTTTATTGCCTTAAGCTTCCCACGTGTGGAGTCATACGGCCGGTCTGGTTCTGTGTTGGCCTCTCTCTTGTTGTAATGCCAGTGACATCCCTCCCTGTGGGGTGTGCTAGGCTTTCTCTCTTCCATTTCTTTCTTTCTTTCTTTTTTAAAAAATATATTCTACTGATTTTTTTACAGAGAGGAAGGGAGAGAGATAGAGAGTTAAAAACATCGATGAGAGAGAAACAACGATCAGCTGCCTCCTGCACACCTCCCACTGGGGTTGTGCCCACAAACAAGGTACATGCCCTTGACCAGAATTGAACCCGGGACCCTTTAGTCCACAGGCTGATGCTCTATCTACTGAGTCAAACTGGTTTTGGCTCTCTCTTTAATTTCAATGCAGATACCGTTGTGTGAACACAGTCAGTGTGTTCGCGCACTCGCCCCTGACGCAGAGGGTTAGACACTCTGAATAGTGCTGCCACCAGCCTTCTTGTACAAGTCCTTTGGTGGCCCAGCCCCGCACCTGCGTGGCAGTGTCATAATAGCCCCGGCGTGCCGACAGTCACAGACATCCCACCTCAGAGACAGGGAAACGGAGCCTGACGGGTTTCAGTGTCTCGCCCAAAGCCCCAGAGGAAAGAGCAGGCTCGGACTCCAGTCAGATCCATATGCTCGAGAACCGAGATCCTAGCAAAAGGCAGAGCATTTCAGGGGCAAAGCAGTAAAGCACCTCAAAGTTGCAAAGCTCTGCCTGGGACAGGGTCCCCTCCTCCCCTGACAGGGGGGCACCTGGTCCTATCTCCATGCCCATCCTGTGGGTCCCTGCCCAGGCCCGCTGTGTGCTCCCGCCCTGGGAGGCTCTGACAGCTGCATCCGCTGTGCCAGGGAAAAGGCTCTCCTGGCTCAGGGGAAAGCCCTGCAAATCTTGCGACAAACAGCCCGAAGCTGGTGTTTAACGCGGAGCCTGGGGTTGGCTGCAGCGAGGGAGGGCCGCTGGCTTTGGGACACAAGATTGGTGCCAAGGCTGGGAGCCTGTCCTGACATCACCAGGCGGTCATTCTGCCCCCAGCCCCTCTCCCCGCACCCACTCACTGCTCACCAACTGAACGTGGCTGGAGGCTGCATGGCTTCTCCATGGCCTTGGGGGCTGGGCTTGCTGACCCGGGTGGATGGGAGCTGCGATGAGGTAATCCATGTGCAACACCAGGAAAGGCCAGCACAGCCTCACGAATGCGAGCTGGCTTAATGTGTTTAATTGTCCAAAATTAGGATGTCTGATCTGAGCAATCTATCCCAAGGTCCTTTATCTGAGGCCCTTATCGGAGACCCTGGGGGCTGGATCTATTTCAAAACTGAGGGTTTGTTAGATTTTCGGACAATGAGTCAGTGCTTATGTTGTATGTCATTAACAGCCCCGTGGGATCCGGGTAGACTGGGTAATGACACTCCCCGCAGCTCCCCGCCACGCCGACTGGGCACACGCCACTCGCCTCGCTGCTCTGCTCAGGACAGCTCTGCTGCCGGTGAGCAAGCTGCACGCGGGAGGGAGCGGGTGTGGTTGGGAACTGGTGATGGGGGTTGGGATGCCTCTGCTGCTCTCCTGGGTGGCCTTGGGCAGCACGTCCCACCTGGGAAACGGGGGTGATCGAGTCCCTGTGGCTTTAGGCCGCTGTGAGGTGGAGGAGTCTGTCTATGCGGAGCACTCAGAGCCGAGCAGGCCAGGAATGAGCTCAGCGGGGGCTCCAAGATCCCAATTGTTGTGATTATTCACGTTCACACCAGTTCAGGTGCTGCTCATTTCCAATGGTTCTGATTATTCACATTCACACCAGTTCTGTTGCTGCTCATTTCCAATGATTATGATTATTCACATTCACACCAGTTCTGGTGCTGCTTATTCCCAATGATTGTGATTACTCACATTCACACCCGTTCTGGTGCTGCTCATTTCCAATTGTTGTGATTACTCACATTCACACCCGTTCTGGTGCTGCTCATTTCCAATTGTTGTGATTACTCACATTCACACCAGTTCTGGTGCTGCTCATTTCCAATGATTGTGATTATTCACATTCATACCCGTTCTGGTGCTGCTCATTCCCAATGATTGTGATTACTCACATTCACACCAGTTCTGGTGCTGCTCATTTCCAATGATTGTGATTATTCACATTCACACCCGTTCTGGTGCTGCTCATTCCCAATGATTGTGATTACTCACATTCACACCAGTTCTGGTGCTGCTCATTTCCAATTGTTGTGATTATTCACATTCACACCAGTTCTGGTGTTGCTCATTTTCGCCCACCACTTACTGCGTGCACACACGCATGTGGTGGGGGCCTCACCCCCATACCTCATCACCTGCAAGTTCAGTTGCACACTCAGCACTGTGTGTATTTTATGTGTTTGTGTGTTTGTGTGTGTGTGGTATGTTTGTGTGTATATATTTGTGTGTGTGTTATAAGTGTGCTGTAGTATGAGTGTGTGGTGTGTGTGGTGTGAGTGTAATGTAGTGGAGGGTGTGGTGTGTAATGTGTGGTGTGAATGTGTGGTATCTGGTGTGTGTGGTATGAATGTGAGGTGTATGTGTGGTATGAGTGTGTGTGTACATAGGTGTGAAGCTGCTGTTCCCTCGGTTTGTCTTGGGTACCTCAGGCTCACACAGAGTAAACAGCTCCCTGAATGGCGTGAAGCTCTCACATGTAGAGAAGCATGGTTTTCCTAATAACACTGCCCCTCCCTGGCCAGCCCCTTCTCATGCTCATCCAAAGAAAGAACAGTCTCTGTCAACCCGGGAGAGAGACTGGGCTCTTGAGGAGAGCGGCAGGGCTGCCCTTGAAGGGTGGGGTTAATTGGCTTTTGGGGCAGTTTGGGCTCCGTGCAGTTTTTGTTACTTGCTGATTATCACTGGTTCCTTCATGAAATGAACCGTCACCAGGACAGCTTGTGAGGTGGACAGCAGTCAGCGCCGTGCCTGCCTCCGGGGTGCAGAGGCGGGGTCTATGGGCCGGGGAGCTGCCCGGGTTTGCACAGCTCGTGCTGGAGCTGACACAGGCAGGTCAGCCTGGCTGCCAGGGCGGTGGTCAGCCCTCGCTAGGTCACAAACCTCCCAAATGTAGTGGATCAAAGCTGCATTTATTCACTTTTTGCTCACAAATCTGCAGTTTTGGCAGGATCTGTGTGGACTGCTCCTCTCTGCTGTGTGCAGTGTCAGCTGGGGGAGGTTCCAGGGTGGTTGGGATGAGGGTGACCTGATGGCTGACTTGCAGAATCTTCTGGAGGCTGATTCACTCCTGTGCCTGCTGGGTGATGCTGGCTGTTCACATGACCCTGTCAGGCTTTGTCGGTGGCCTCTGCTCTGGGTCTTCCCTGTGGTCACCTGGACTTCCCTGCAGCACCAGAGCAGGGTTCTAGGTATATAGGGAGAAGTGGGCAGCATTCTGGTGGTTTAGTCTGGGCAGTCATTTCCCTGGCACCTTCCTGATAGAAACAGTCACCGAAGTCCCCCAGGCTCAAGAGGAGGGGACGCGGCTCACCACCAGATGGGAGGAGTGTCAGTCCCAAGAAGCTTGTAATCATTTCACACTCAGGACCCTTTAGGCTAAAGATACTTAGAAGTATCCTTATTAGTGGTAATCTTTACATTTTAAAAAAATATATTTTATGATATATTTATTTATAAACTTTATTGTAGATGGTACTTTATCATTTATAATAAAATTCCATACCTCTAATACATTATTATCCCATATAATAAAAGGCTAATATGCAAATTGTCCCTTCAATTGGGAGTTTGACCAGGGGGCTGGGCCACCCAGCCAACTGCCCATGGCCCCTGACAGCCCTGCTCCTGTCATCAGAAGTGGGGCCAGCCAGCCAGCCTCCTGCATCCCCTCCCCCTGGGTGGCCCAGCCTAATAGGCCCTGGTCTTGGAGCATGTGGCCAGACTCCACCCACGCATGAATTCATGCACCAGGCCTCTAGTATTTATATAATTTTATAATCCTATATAATAATAGAGGAATATGCAAATTGTCTGTTACTCTGTAACATCACGACGGATGGCAGGAAGCATTTTGCGAGTGCATGGCAGGGCATTGCTCTGGAGATGAGGTGGAGGTGGGGAGGTGACCAGAGGTGGCGGGACCATCCCATGGCAGGGAGGGTGGGGTGAGAGCCCATAGCGCCCCCCTCACCAGTCCTTCGTCACCCGCCACTCACGCTCAGAGCACCCTGCTGCCCACCTGCCAGGGGAAGGAGCACATCGCAGAAGGCAGGAGGCCTCCATTCTCTCCTCGGGAGCATAATGGGGTGGAGTCACTGTGTTGCTCCAGAGACAGGGTGGAAGTGGAGAGGTGCCCCAAGAAGGCAGGTCCGACCTGAAGTGACTCAAGAGACAAAGGGTGGAACTTGAAGTGGCCGGAGAAGGCCAGAGGGGTTGGGGCTGGGCCAGGCGCACTGGAACTCTGCATGGAGAGGTTCGGATGTCAAGGCAGGGTGGGGCCTCGTGATTTTGCGCACTGGGCTCCTAGTTTATTTTACATAATTCTATTTTATTTATACATTTCCCACCACAGTTTTAATATTTTATGTAGCAAAAATGGCATATAATAAATATGATCATATGTACAAATGTAAAGTATTTTACTAGTATTTTATATAAAACATTTTGGAATATTTATAAAATGTATCACTTTAGTTACTAGCAATCTATTGCCTCTAATAAAGACTAGACATTATAATCATATTGGGATGTCTGTGTAAATTTTGGTTTTCATAAGCAGTTTCAGTAAGAACCACACCTCTTCCAGGAGGAAGCATTTTCTGGGGCTTCTTTTCCGGGATAGTTGTAGGGAGAGGTGTGGGCTATTTTCAGCACAAACAAGGAGAGTTACTGGCAGTGAAGGGGAACAGTCGGGAGATTTGCTACCTAAAGCCTCCCAGTTAATGTGTCATCCCAGGCTAGAATGGTTAAGGACAGAACAAAAGAAAAAAATAACCTTCCACAGCCTCATGGATTGCCTACATGCAAGGGACTGGGCCATCAAACTTAACTGTAAATCAAAGTCATGAGCATCCAGAGCTGGGAGGGACTTGGAGACAGGTAATCCTGTGCATCTTAGATGGGGCATACACACCCCAAGGGTAGGCAGAACGGGCAGAGAGAGTTACAACATAAACAAGTGAAGCTTTGATATTTCCTAGACGCCAAGCAATGCAAAACATTTTCAGTACCCAAACAAACATGGATGTATTTTAGAGTAGAATGTAAAATCTCCATACATTTTAGGATAAAACAGAAGACTTCAAAGAAATTCCATGCTGGCAGCAGACTGGCTTGTGAAGATCACACAGACACATCCCTTCTCGCTGTGCCTTGGGGTGGGCAAAGCATGGGAAGCAGTGTGCTAGCTGGCAGTTGCCGAAAAGAAAGAAGACAAAAGGAGGGGTTGTTGCATTGTCTCCTGGAGGCCTTTGAGTCTCTCTAACCACATTGAGCTGGTCTGAATCGCAGTGTCCTGTAAGAACAAATGCCCACTGCTGTAGAAATTGAGTATGAAAAAGCAGAATGCAAAGTATCTCATTAATTATTCACATTGAATAATTAATTATAATAGAAAGACAATATTTTAGGTATATTGGGTTAAATAGGTACATTTCAATTGCTTCTTTTCTTTCCTTCTTTAATGTGTCTACTACAAAATTTAGAATGACCTGTGTGGCTTGCATTATATTTTTACTAATGGCCCAGTGCACAAATTCATGCCTGGGTGGGATTCCTTGGCCTGGCTGGTGATCAGGACTATCTTACCCAATCCCCATCAGGGCCTGCTCATGGGAGGTTGGCTGGCCAGGGGAAGTTGGCTGTGGGAGCACACTGATCACCAGGGGCAGCTCCTGTGTTGAACGACCGCCCACTGGTGGTCAGTGTGTCATCATAGTGACTGGTCGACCAGTTGTTCAGTTGATGGGTCATAATGGTCACTTAGGCTTTTATATATATCGATTGGGTAGGAGGTGTCTCTGAATGTAATACCAGGGAACATTTTTCTTCCTATCACATTTTTGGTGACAAGTTTTGAGCAAAACAGTGCTGGAAACATGGTTTTAGGTAACATTTGTCCCTTTACTGACGTCCAAACCAACACTGGGCTTTTCCACCCTTTTGTTGACTTTGTTCTGTCAGGAATTCCAACTTCTCTTGCCTGTTCCAAACCAACCCATCCTTCAAATCTCTTTTACTGTCCTGTCCCTGCTCTTCCTGCCAGCAATGTGGTTGAGGCGGATTGTGGTGCAGTAGCCACCTTGAGACTGGGAGTTGATTACCTAAGGAAGAAAAGTTGAGCAGAAAAGTGAAAAGGGCCTGGGTAAGAATGACATGATTTTGTTGCAAAGGACCACCCATTTAGGGACTTTTTAAAATGTGATAACAATGATATGTTTCTATCATTTAATGAATTGCCCTGCCTTGGGCATTCTATTCCTTGCCTCCCAACTGATGTGAATCCACGCTACCACAGAGAAAAAGGATTCACACAACATTAAAAATATGAAGCACAACTTAATGTTACTATGAAAGCAGAAGATGGTGGTCTTACTTCCTCAAAGCATTGACCAATCTGACTTGAATAATCAAAGCAGCTATGGCTTTTGGAGGCCAGGTGTGGGAGCACTTGACCAGCAATCACTCATTTTAAGGGTCTTGACAGCTCTGTGAGGCAGGTGCTGTTATTGCCTCCACTTTTCAGAGGAGAAAACTTGGCTTAGAGGGAAAAAGTCGTGTCTGGGGTAATGCTGATTTGAGCTACTCTAAGAGCCCAAACCTTAACCACAGACCGTGAATGTTCTGTGATCTGAGCTTCCTGTGTGACTTTGGTTGGTAATGAGGTTGCCATATACTTGCAGCGTCTCTCCAACTAATTCCAATGAAGAAGAAAGAATGAAAAAAAAGAGAGTGAACCTAGCGTGCCATCCCCTCCTCAGCAGGCTACCGGCTGTTTATTTGGGGCTGCGTCAAAGATGTCATCTGTTGTACGCTTTTCTTTCCTCCAGGTAGGCAGTTTCTAAATGGACAGATCCCATTTTTGATCTGAAAATAACACATGAAAGACATAAAAAAGAAAAAAAAAACGTTCAGCGGGTTTATATTCTTTCTCTTATACCAATAAACAAAGGCAGCGAGAGTGTAACAACAAAGACCAGGTGACCAACCCCAAACATGAAATGCACTCATCGGGAAGGGGGAAAGTGCTCATGAAAAGGAACTTGGTTCTGCTCAAATGCAGTCTGGCCTGGGAGAGCTGGACTAAACCAGTCTTCTCGAGAGAGAGAGATGAGGTGAATTCGCTCTTCCAGAAAATAACCTAATCACACCAGCATCTTTCACAATGTGTGGTCTCTGCAGGGAAACAGATAAGTGCAATGGAATCTTTTCAACCAGCGTTTCAGCGTTTTTTCTGGTATTGGCACAATCAGATGTTCCGAGAACTACCTTCGTCAATGTCCTTGGTTCCAAGAAGGATTACTGATGGATTTCTTTTCAACTCTCTCTTTCAAAAAGGAAAGAAAAAAAAAGAGCCATATATGTAAACTATTAGAAATAGGTTGATTTTTTTGTTTTTCATAATGAACCCAAACTTGATTCCGAAATTTTATGATGATGACAATAATATTAAGCATTCTTAAGTGCTGACTATCTATATGCCAAGCATTGGGGAAAATGTGTGTGAGTATTAAGTAGCTCCTTACAGTCTTGTGAAGACCTTGTATGTTGGTTCCATACAGGAAACTAAAGTTTAAATCCTCGGTGGAGATCTCACAGCCAGTATTGGAAGAACCACATTAGGTCTGTGACTACAGAGTCCTTTCCCTAAGGGCTGGTCTCTTCTGAAACGAGGTGTCTTATTTTAGGTTCCCACAAGAGCCAACAAGGATTTGGGTGCCTTCCTGTCTCATGCATACGCACCTAGCAATGCAATCGCTGGGTCACAAGGTAGCTGCATATTTATTAAGTTTCCTAGAGAATAACAAGTAGTTAACCTGAATGGTGACACTATTTACACTGGCGCTGTGTGAAGGGTCCAGCGCCCCGCGTTTCCATGGCAGTTCATATTATCACCTCTTTGGACTTGAGCCATTCTGGTGGGTGTGCGATGTTATCTTAGTATTTGCATTTCCCAAATGGAAAATGGTGTTTAACACTTTTCATATGCTCATTGACCACTTACATCTTTTGTGAATTGTCTCTCTCTCTCTCTCTCTCTCTCTCTCTCTCTCTTTTTTGGCTTATTTTTTTTTAGTTGACTACTTTGTCTTTTCCTTATTGGTTTGTAAAAGTTCTTTGCATGTTATGGATATGAGTCCTTTCTCAGATATGTACATTGCAGATATCTCCTTCCATTTGTGACTTTTTAAATTGTTACTTTGTGATGAACACAATTATTTTAATTTTGATGAAGTCCAATTTATCAATCTTGCTGTTTGGTTAGCACCTTTTGTGTCCTGTTTAAGAAATCTTTGCCTCTCTGTTGGTCTTTACAGCAGTGGCCCCCAAAATACCTCCACATTTTCCTTGAGGTCTGCGTTTAATCAGCATCGCGAAGCCCCTGCATCGTGTGAGGCTCTGGGAAAGAGGTTGGGTTTATGGGTTTTGGATGAGAGGACGGATTCCACCCCCACTAGGAAGTAGATCCATTTGGATAAAAATTCTCTTGAAGGACTATTTTGCTTCATTTTCAGATATAAAAGTGGAAAGTAGTTAGGTTTCACTAGAAAAGTGTGTCTTTGAGCTACTGGCGTTTTTAGACACTGTGTCTCTGTTTGTAAAATAAACAGTAAAAAGACGAAAGGAGAGAATGAATTTTAATGGGATCCTTTGCTGGGAGGGGGCAAGCAGCATTCTTTGTGTTTCATTGCTATGCAAAAATGAAAGGAGGAAACGGAAAGCCGCCATCCTATGAAAACAGTGGTGA
>PVJN01039129.1:0-19965 GCA_004026805.1 Lasiurus borealis
TACTTTGTCGTCGGTGTTTGCCAATTTAATTATAATGTGCCTTGGTGTCGGTTTGTTGGGGTTCATTTTGCTTGGAACTCTGTGAGCTTCTTGGATTTGTGTGGCTTTTTTCTTTTCTATACTGGGGAAATTTTCTGTCATTATTTCTTCAAACACATTCTCTAATCCTTGTTCAGTTTCCACTCTTTCTGGAACCCCATTTATACGGATGTTGTTTTGTTTCATGTTATCCCAAAGTTCCCTTAGGCTCTCCTCTTGCTTTTTAACTTTTTTTTCTAGAAGCTGCTGTACTTGGTTATATTTTCCTCCCCTGTCTTCTAGCTCACTGATGCGGTCCTCTGCTTCTTCTAGTCTACTTTTTATGCTTTCTATCGAGTTCTTTATGTCATTGTTCATTTCTTCTTGTTTATTCTGCACCTCATCTAGTTTCTTCTGCGTTTCTTCTTGCTGCTTCTTCACTTCCTCTAGTGTCTTCTTCACTTCCTCTTAGCTCTTCTTCCCTTCCTCTAGGCTCTTACCCATATTGTCGAATTTGTCTTCCAATCTTTTCAACCAGCTTATGATCGTTTCTCTGAACTCTTTCTTGGCAGACTTGTTTCTGCTTCTATTTCGTTTACTTCCTTTTCTGGTGAAACCTGCCTTTCTGTCTTATGTGGGCTGTTTCTTTTTCTGCCCAGGGTCTTTCTTCTCCGGGTGTCTGGCTATGTAGTTCTCTCTCCTACGTTGATTGAGAAGCGCAAACTACAACACGACCAGGTACAGCACGCAAGGCGCTGAGTAGAAATGTATTTAGGATGTTAATAATCACAAATAAGGTGACCACCAATGAAGGATAAATTAGGGGTAAATAGAGAAAGAAGAAGGGAAAAATGAGGAAAAAAGAAAAGAAAGAAATGCCAAATCAAATTGGGAGAGTGAGAGAAAAAAGAAAAAAAAGATAAATAAATGAACAAAACAGTAAAATAAGAAAATAAAAAGGAGAAGGAAAGAGGAAGAAAAAAATTCAGAGAGAAAAGAAAGCGTATAAGAGAGAAAGAGGGAACAAAATATAGATGTCAAGAGACAACTCCAATAGAACCGTCACCAAACTGAATAAAGGCCAGCAACCAGTACCTATAGCTTAATGTAAACTGTAAATAGCAACTGGTATCGAGGGAGGTGAAGGAAAAGAGAGGTAGAAAACAAAGCAAGCAAAAAGCAAAATAAAACAAGTAGAAGAAACTAAAAGAATCTCACAAGTAATTTAAAAAAATCGATATAATCACTTTTTAGGCAAACAGCAACAAAAGGAGTGAGAGAAAAACAACTTTTTGGCTAACGAAGGCAAGAAGAGAGAGGTTTGTGTGGATTTGTAGTACGGGATTTGAAATTAGATATATAAATGGGGTGAAATTTTAACTAGGTAGAGAAAGAATAGGGAGAATCTAAAGTTGGAAAAGGGAAAGAGAACTAAGACGACAAAATGGGGAAAATTAGGAGGAAGGTGTTGGCATAAAGGTAGAGTTGAGTTGGAGTAATATTATGCTAAAGGAAAGATGAAAATAGAATGTAGATCTCTAATCCCGAAATAAAATAAATAGAAAACAAAATGACACTTTTTTTTCCCAAAAAGTAAAGTACTAATATTAAATAATAATACTAGTTTAAAACAAAAATGCAATAGTTAAAAAGAAAAAATCAATTGATGCGGAAAGAAAAAAAATGGTCTTTTAATTAAAATATGTGAAAATGAAAAATAAAATAAAAAAAAGAAAAGAAAGGAAAAAAAAGAAGGAAAAAAAAAAACAAGAAAAAAAGGAAATGGGGAAAAAAAAGAAAAAGAATTAGGATGTTCCTTCACTTCCACTATTATTCTGCGTGTCATCCACTGGGTGGCAGTGTTTTAGAATTGATCTCTGAGACAAAGCAGGGGACCTCTCCAGGCTGTGCTCAGATCCTGCTACTCTCTGGTTCTCAAAGCCAGTTTGTGGGGGTTTTGCAGCCGGGACACTGTAATAACTCCCAGGCTATCCTTCTGCCCCAGAAAGAAAAAAAGAAAGAAAGAAAAGAAAAGAAAAACAAAGGAGTCGTTTTCCAGAGCTCTCCTTCATCAACAGCTCAGAGGGTTTGCCTCCACACTTAGGGATCACGCCCCGACCACCTCTGGGAGTCTCTCCAGCAGCAGCTTTCCTGCAGCCAGGCTCCCAAGGCGTAGCGTCTCTGTTGTGCGAGGGTAGGAGACCTCACCCTGACCCCGGGCGAAATCTGACCCCTCCTCACGTTGCGCGGATCTCCGAATCCGCTGCCCTTGCGTCCGTGCTTCCTGGACAGCCGTGCTCTGTGTCCCCGGCTGCTCCGTGGGTGCCTCCGTCAGCCGCAGCTTCCAGATCTCCACAGACATCCACCTCCCTCTTATCCCAGGCGCAGTCTGACCTCACCCTGTGCTCCGTGGATCTCTGAGTCCGCTGCGTGTCCATGGATCTCTGAGTCCACCCTGTGTCCGTGCTGATTGGAGAGCGGAGTTCTGTGTCCCCGGGTCCCCAGCTGCTTGATATGTTCGCAGCTGCCGGCTTCAGATGGCTGCAGACATCTACCTCCCTCTGAAGATGGCTCGGTCTCCGCGTTCGTGCTGGTGGCTCAGGCGGACAAAAACCCCTTGGCAGTGGGGCTGCCTGGCTGGGAGAGCCCCGTCCAGCAGTTCCCCGCCTTCTCCTGGCGGGTAACTGGCTCTTAACTTACCACCAAACACTCCCAGTGTGACTCTCAGCCGCTCTCTCTCCTTCTGCCCAGCGACAAAGCTCCATATGCGTCTGTTTACTCTGCCGCCATTTTTTTCACCGAATCTGGACTCTTGTGAACAAGAAGGAGTGCACAGAGATTTGGGGGAGATGAAAAGAACAGAGGTTCGGAGATGCACCCACCACTGCATGCAGAGAGGATGGAATGCTGATTGTGCCACTGGTTTTCTCTAGTGGGCTGGAGACAGAGCCTCCCAACTGTGCTGAACTCCACTTCTGATTGTACTGAACCCCAGTTTCAGGTGAGACCTTGGGAACTCAGACTCATACAGGTCCTGGAGCACAAGGGAAATGGAAAGGCAGAGGTCCAGAGGCACATGCGTGTGCACAAAGAGAGGGCTACAGTGATTACTGAGAGACACTTGAGAGCCAGGAACTGCATAGGACGGGGCTGACTGAAAGCCAAGGTTGTCTGCTCAGCCCTAAGATTCCACCCCATCCAAGACAGAAGCTCCGAATTGCACTGAAATCCAGGTCAGACTGCACTGACCCCCAGTTTTAGGCGAGATCCTGAGGACTCAGATTCATATGAGTCCACGGAGTGCACAAAAAGACAGATATCTGGAAGCACAAATGCCTGCACACAGAGAGGACTACAGCAATTACCAAGGGACACTGATACCAGGGGCTGATGGGAAGCCAAGGCTGTCTGCTCAGCTCTGAGAATCCACCCCATCCAAGCCAAGCATAGAAGCTTTTGCAGTCTTGCAAGTCTTAAGGTACAGTCCAGCACAGAAGTTCTCCCAGCATTGACACAGCTAATCCTCACAACCAATTGGCTTAGAGGTCAATTCCCTCCTGTGATACCAACAACAAGCAAGACTTACTTAACTACAACAAGGCTACACACAGTACAAAAAATGGTGCACCAAGAGAATCCACCTCAGGTAACTGGGGAGGTGGAGCTACTGGGACATATAAAATACCTAGCACAAAAAGCTACTCATCCGACTCAGGGAAGCAGTGAAAATGCGAAGACAAATGAACAGAACAAAAACAAAAGAAATGGAGAAAAACAAACAAATGGATATAGAGTTCAAAACCATGGTTATAAGGTTTTTCAAAAATTTTCTAGAAAAGATGGGTAAATTTAGTGAGACACAGAAGAAACGAAAAAGAACCAACTAGAAATTAAACATACACTGACTGAAATAAAAAAAAAAAAACATTATACAGAGACCTAACACAATAATCAAGTCAAAGATTTGAAATACAAAGAAGCAGAAAACACTCACCTGGAAAAGCAAAAAGAACAAAGAATCCAAAAATGTGAAGAGAGTGTAAGGAGCCTCTGGGGCAGCTTCAAGTGTACCAACATCACAATTATGGAGATGCCAGAAGCAGAGAGAGAGCAAGATACTGAAAACCGATGTGAAGAAATGACTGAAAACTTCCCCACCTGGTGAAGAAATAGACTTACAAGTGCAGGAATCGCACAGAACCCCCAAAAAAAGAATCCAAAGAGGAACACACTAAGACACATCATAATTAAAATACCAAGAGCAGAAGACAAAGAGAGAATATTAAAAGCAGCAAGAAAAAAAAAAAACGGTAATTACCTACAAGGGAGCAATCATCGATTGTCAGCTGATTTCTCAACAGAAACTATGCAGGCCAGACAGGAGTGGCAAGAAATATTCAAAGTGATGAATACCAAGAACCTACAACCAAGAATACTCTACCCAGAAAAGCTATTATTCAGAATTGAAGGTCAGATAAAGAGTTTCACAGATAAGAAAAAAACTAAAGGAGTTCATCAACACCAAACCAGTATTATATGAAATGCTGAAAGGTCCTCTTTAAGGAGAGGAAGAAGAAAATGGTAAAGGTAAAAATTATGAGCGACAAATACATATCTATCAACAAGTGAATCTAAAAATCAAGAGAATTGAAAATCTGATGAACAGAATAAAATGGTGAATATAACAGAATCAGGTGAATAGAAAGGAAGTGGACTGACAATTCTCAGGGAAAAGGGGTGAGAGGATGCAGGGAGAGACTGGACAAAAATCATACACCTATGGATGAAGACAATGGGTGGGGTTAAGAGCATAGGGTTGGGTGGGAGCCAGGTGGAGAGGAGCTATGAGAGAAAAAAAGAGGAACAATTATAATAATATGAACAGTAAAGATTTATTTTTTTAAAAAGAAAAATAAAGAAATAGCCTGCAAAGAAGAAAAGGAAGCATCAATAGAAAAGGAAGTAAAGAAAATAGAGGCAAGCAACCTGTTAAAGAAAGAATTAAGAAAAAGGTCATAAGACAGATGAAAAGAATGGAGGACAAATTTGACAATATGTATAAAAACCAAAAGTAAATGATGAAGAACCAAGAAGAAATGTAAAATTACATCGCTGCTGTGAAGAACTCAATAGAAAGCATCAAAAGTAGACTAGAAGAAATAGAGGATTGCATCAGCAAGCTAGAAGAAAAGGGAGGAAAAAATACACAAGTAGATCAGCTTCTACAAAAAAATGAAAAAAAGAAAAGAAAAGCAGGAGGAAAGCCTAAAAAAAGTGGGAAAACATGAAACAAAACAACATCTGCATAATACGGGAGCCAGAAGGAGAGGAAACCAAGATAGGAATAAAAAAAAAAACTTAATTGAAGAAATATTGACAGAAAACTTCCCTGATATAGAAAGAAAACAACACAAAAATATAAGAAGCTCAGAGTCCAAAGCAAAGTGAACCCAAAAAATTGACATCAAGGCACATTATAATTAAACTGGCAAACACCAACAACAAGGTAAGAATCTTAAAAGTGGCCAGAGAGAGGCAAAAGGAAAGTTACCTACAAAGGATCCCCTATCAGACTAGTGACTGATTTTGCAACAGAAACACATCAGGCCAGAAGGGAATGGAATAAAATATACAAAGTCATGCAAAGGAAGCATGTGAATATAAGAATACAGTACTCAGCAAGGCTATCAATAAAAAAATTGAGGGTGAATTCAAGAGTTTCACAGACAAATAAGGACTATGAGAGTTTTTATTAACACCAAACCAGTAATACAAGAAATGTTAAAAGGTCTGCTGTAAAAAGAAGAAATAGGAAGCAAAGAAGGAAGACAAGGATAAAGAATAAAAATGGCTTACAAAAAGTATCTATCACTACCAAGTTTAAATATAAATAGATTAAATTCCTCAATCAAAAGACATAGGGTAATGGATTTTATAAGAAAATATGACCCATATTTTGTTGTCTACAAGAAACCCACCTCAGAAAAAAGGACGCAGAGACTGAGGTTGAAGGGATGTAAAAAGGTTTTTCAGGGGAATAGAAATGAAAAAAAAAAAGCTGGGGTAGGAATACTTATATCTGACAAAGTAGATCTCAAGGTGAAGGATATAAAAAGAGATAAGGAAGACCACTTCATAATACTAAAGGGAGCAATCCAACAAAAGAAATTATTCTGGTAAACATATATGCACCCAATACAGGAGCACCAAAATATATAAAAATACTCCTGGAGGTTACCAAGGGAGAGATTGACAGCAATACAATCATAGTAGAAGACTTTAATACCCCACTATCACCACTGGACAAAAAATCAGCAAAGAAACATCAATACTAAGTGACTCACTAGACCAGATGGAATTAATTGACATCTTCAGAACATTCCACCCCCAAACCATAGAATATACATTCTCCTCAAGTACACATGGGTCATTTTCAAAGAGAGACCATATATATTGGGTCATAGGCAAAGTCTCTTGAAATTCAAGAAGATAGAAATCATATCAAGCATCTTCTCAGATCACAGTGGCATAAAACTGGAAATCAACTGCATTATAAACAATACAAAAAATCAAACACATGAAGACTAAATAGCATGCTATTAAACAATGACTGGTTTATCACAGAGATCAAACAAGAAATAAAAAAATATCATGGCAACTAATGACAATAAAACTCTACAATCCAAAATCTATGGGACACAATGAAAGCAGTCTTGATAGAGAAGTTCATAGCTCTACAAGCCTACTGCAAAAATAAGAAAAAAAATATAATAAATTACCTAACCTACAACTCAGAGAGTTAAAAAGCGAGGAACAAAAAAGCCCAGTGCAAACAGAGTGTAGACAAACGACATAGAGACCAAAGAAACAACTCAAAAGATCAACAAAACCAAGAGATGTTTCTTTGTAAGGATACACAAGATTTATGGACCTCTAGCTAGGCTCACCAAGAAGCAAAGAGAGAGAACCCAAATAAACACAATAAAAAATGAAAGAGGAGAAATAAGAACAGACCCCACAGAAATACAAAGGATTGTTAAGAAATACTATGAAAAACTTTATTCCCACAAACCGGACAGCCTAGAGGAAATGGACAAAAATTCCTAGAAAAATACAACCTTCAAAACTCAATCAGGAAGAATCTAAACACCTCAATAGACCAATAACTATGAAAGAAATTGAAGCAGTCATCAAAAAGATTCAAGCAAATAAAAGGCAGGAGCCAAATAGCTTCACATGAGGGTTTTACCAAACTTTCAAGGGAGAACTAAAACCTATATGCCTTAGACTACTCCAAAAAATTCAAGACGGAACACTTTCAAGCTCATTCTATGAAGCCAGCATCATTCTAATACCAACACCAGATAAAGATAACACAATGAAGAGAATTAAAGGCCAATATCCCTCATAAACATAGATGCCAATATGCTCAACAAAATTTTAGCAAATTGGATCCAGCAGTACATCAGAAAGATCATACACCATGACCAAATAGGATTTATCCCAGGAATGCAAGGATGGTGCAATATCCACAAATCAATAAACGTGATACATCACATAAACAAATTGTGGGATAAAAATCACATAGTCATATCAATTGATGCAGAAAAAGCATTTGACAAAACCCAACACCCTTTCTTGATAAAAATTCTGAGCAAGGTGGCAATTTAAGGAGCATATGTCAATATAATAAAAGCCATATATGATAAACCTACATCTAACATCATATTCAATGGGCAAAAACTAAAACTATTTCCCCTAAAAACAGAAACAAGACAGGGATGCCCACTCTCACCACTCCTATTCAACATAGTACTGGAAGTTTTAGTCATTCCAATTAGACAAGAAGAAATAAAAGGCATCCAAATTGGAAAAGAGGAAGTAAAGTTGTCCTTATTTGCAGTTTTATTTTATGATATTGTACATAAAAAAACATGGAAAACTCCTTCAAAAAAAACTATTAGACTTAATAAATGAATTAGGCCATGTAAAAGGATACAAATTTAACACCATAAAATGTATGGCATTTCTATACACTAGTAGTGAACTTACAGAAAGAGAGACTAAAAAAGAAATCCCATTTACCATCGCACACAAAAAAATTAAGATAACTAGGAATAAACTTAACTAAGCAGGTAAAAGACCTACGCACAGAAAACTACAAGACACTGGAAAAAAAAGGTAGAGGAAGACGTAAACAGGTGGAAGAATATATCATGTTCATGGATTGGTAGATTCAACATCATTAAAATGTCAATACTACCCAAAGCAATCTACAGATTCAATGCATTCCCTATTAAAATACCAATGACATATTTCACAGATCTAGAAAGAACTCTTCAAAAATTCACTTGGAATAATAAAAGAACCCGAATTGCTACAGCAATCCTTAGAAAAAAGAATAAAGTAGGTGGGAATCTCAATACTAGATTTCAAGCTGTATTACAAAGCAACTGTTCTCAAAACAGCCTGGTACTGGCACAAGAACAAATATATAGACCAATGGAATAGAATAGAGAACCCAAAATTGACCCAAACCACTATGCTCAATTAATATTTGACAAAGGAGGCATGAACATACAATGGAGTCAAGACAGTATCTTCAATAAATGGTGTTGGGAAAATTAGACAGATACATGCAAAAAAAAAAAAAATGAAACTAGACCAGCAACTTACACCATGCACAAAAATAAACTCAAAATGGATTCAGGACATAAACATGAAATGGGAAACCATAAAAATACCAGAGGAATCCAGAGGCAGTGAAATCTCAGACATATGCCAAAGCAGTTTTGTCACCAATGTCACTATTAGGACTATGAAAACTAAAGAGAAAATAAACAAACGGGACTACATCACAATAAAAAGCTTTTCACAGCAAAAGAAACCATCAACAAAACAACAAGAAAGTCCATTGTGTGGGAGAACTTATTTGGAAATGTTATCACCTATAAAGGTTTAATCTCCAATACCTACAGGGAACTTATACAACTTAATAAAAGAAAGATAAATGATCCAATAAAAAAAAAGGGCAATTGACCTAAATAAAATCTTTTCAAAAGAGGACAGAAGAAAAGCCAAGAGACATATGCAAACATTATCAAAGTCATTAATTATCCAGGAGATGCAAATAAAAAGGACAATGTAGTACCATCTTACACCTGTCAGAATGGCAATCATCAAAAAATCAATAAACGACAAGTGCTGGTGAGGATTCGGAGAAAAACAAACCCTTGTGCACTGCTGATAGGAATGCAGATATGTGTAGCCACTGTGGAGAACAGTGTGGAATTTCCTCAAAAAACTAAAAATGGAACTCCCATTTGACCCAGTAATCCCACTTCTAGGAATATAACCCAAGAAACTAGAAACACCAATCAGAAAGGATATGTGCACCCCTATATTCATAGCAGCACAATTCACCATAGCTAAGATTTGGAAACAGCCTAAATTCCCATCATCAGGTGAGCGGATTAGAAAACTATGATACATCTATATAATAGAATACTACGCTACTATAAAAAAGAAGGGATTGTTTCTATTTGCAGCAGCATGGATGGACCTGGAGAGCATTATGTTAAGTGAAATAAGCCAGGCAATGAAAGAAAAATACCATATGATCTCACTCATTTATAGAAAATAAAAAACATTATAACTTGATGAACAAAAAGATAGGTGCAGATACAGTACAGCACTGAAAAGACTATCAAATTACAGTGGGAAGGCTGGGGAGTGTTGGGGTGGGGGAAGAAGAGATCAACCCAAGAACTTGTATGCATGCATATAAGCACACCAATGGACACAGACACTGGGTGTTGGGATGAGGACATGCAATAAGGGATAAGGGAGGCTGGGGGAAAGTCAATGGGGCAAAAAAAGATGAGTGTACTATTATATGTAATACTTTAAACAATAAAAAAAATGAAATAAATAACAATAAAAATACATACATACATACATAAATAAATAAATTTTGAATTGGTAGACTAAATTTAAAAAAATATGACTCACCTCAGAATAAGAGACTCACATGGACTGAAAGTGATGGAATGGAAAAATATCTTTCAGGTAAATGGAAATGAAAAATACTGAGAAAGCAATACTTATTTTTTTACATTAATGTATTACATGTATACATATTTTCCCACTGACCCCCCACTTCCATGCATAATCTAACTCTCCAGTATCTTGTGTTCATTGGTTATGCTTATATGCATGCATACAAGTCTTTTGGTTGATCTCTTATCTACCACAACTCTCCCTAACCTTCCTGCTGTAATTTGACAGACTGTTTGATGCTTTACTACCCCTGTATCTATCTTTTTGTTAATCAGTTTATAATGTACTTCATTAACTATAAATGAGAGAGATCATCTGGTATTTTTCTTTTATTGACTGGCTTATTTCACTTAGCTTAATGCTCTCCAGTTCCATCCAAGTTGCTGCAAATGGTAAGAATTCATTTTTTATGGCAGCATAGTATTCCATTGTGTAGATGTGTCATAGTTTTCTGATCCATTCATCTGCTGACAGGCACCTAGGCTGTTCCCAAATTGTAGCTAATGTAAATTGTGCTGCTATGAACATAGGGGTGCATAAATCCTTTCTGATTGGTGTTTCTAGTTTCTTAAGATGTATTCCTAAGAGTAAGGTTTCTGCCTCAAATGGGAGTTTCATTTTTAGTTTTTTGGGGAAACTCCCTACTGTTCTCCACACTGGCTGCACCAGTCTGCATTCCCACCAGCAATGCACGAGGGTTCCTTTTTCTCCGCATCCTTGCCAACAGTTGTCATTTGTTGATTTGTTGATGATTGCCATTCTGACAGGTGTGAGATGGTATTGCATTGTTGTTTTGATTTGCATCTCTCAGATAATTAGTGACATTGAGCATGTTTTCATGTGTCTTTTGGCCTTCCTTTTGTCTTCTTCCTAAAAGGTTCTATTTAGGTCCATGGCCCATTTTCTTTTTGGATCATTTATCTTCCTTTTATTAAGTTGTATAATTTGGCTGTAGATGTTGGAGATTAAACCTTTATCAGTGATAACATTTCCAAATATGTTCTCCTACACAGTGGGTTTTCTTGTTGTTTTGTTTATAGTTTCTTTTGCTGTAGTCCCATTTCTTTATTTTCTGTTTAGCTTCCATTGCCCTTGGAGCAGTATCAGTGAAGAAGTTCCTTCAGCATATGTCTGAGATTGTGCTGCCTGTGGATTCCTCTAATATTTTTATGGTTTCCTGTCTTATGTTTAAGTCCTGAGTACATTTTGAGTTTATGTTTTTGGATGGTATAAGTTGGTGGTCTAGTTTCATTTTTTTTGCATGTATTTGTGTAATTTTCCCACCACCATTTATTGAAAAGACTGTCTTGGCTCCATTTTATGTTCATGCCTCCTTTTTAAAATATTAATTGAGCAAGTGGTTTGGGTCGATATGTGGAATCTATATTCTATTTCATTGGTCTATGTGTCTGTTCTTGTGCCAGTACCAGGCTGTTTTAAGAACAGTTGCTTTGTCATACAGCTTGAAATCTGGTATTGAGATCCGACCTAATTTATTCTTCTTTCTCAGAATTGCTGTGGATATTTGGGATCCTTTTTTGTTCCAGATGAATCTTTGGAGAGTTCTTTCTAGGTCTGTGAAATATGTTGTTGGTATTTTAATGGGTAATGCATTGAATCTATAGATTGCTTTGGGTAGTATGGACATTTTAATGATGTTGAGTATCCTAATCCATGAGCACAGTATGCTCTTCCATTTGTTCATGTCTTCCTCTATCTCTTATTTCAGTGTCCTGTAGTTTTCTGCATATAGGTCTTTACCTCCTTAGTTAAGTTTCTTCCTAAGTATTTTAATTTTTTTGGTTTGATGGTAAAATGGGCTTGCTTTTTTAGTTTCTCTTTCTGTAAATTCACTATTAGTATAGAAATGCCATAGATTTCTTGGCATTAATTTTGTATCTTGCTATATTGCTGAATTCCTTTATTAAGTCTATTTGCTTTTTGATAGAGTCAGGTTTTTATGTACAGTACCATGTTATCTGCACATAAGGACAACTTTACTACTTCTTTTACAATTTGGATGCCTTTTATGTCTTCTGGTCTAATTGCAATGGCTAAAACTTCCAGTACTATGTTGAACAGTAGTGGTGTGAGTGGGCATCCCTATCTTGTTTCTGTTCTTAGGGGAAATGGCTTTAGTTTTTGACCATTGAGTATGATGTTAGCTGTGGGTTTATCATATATGGCTTTTATGATGTTGTGTTATGAACCATTTATTCCCACCTTGCTGAGAGTTTTTATCAAAAAAGGATGTTGGATTTTGTCAAATGCTTTTTCTGCATCAATTGATATGACTATGTGATTTTTATTTCTCAATTTGTTTACGTGAGGTATTACGTTTATTGATTTGCATATATTGTACCATCTTTGCATTCCTGGGATAAATCCTACTCTAGTCATGCTGTATAATCTTTATGGTGTACTGCTGGATCCAATTTGGTAGAATTTTTTCTTATGAATTACTTTTTGCCTTTTTTTTTCTTTAATGCTGATACTATTACAGAGCCCTCCCCTTATATTTCCCTCATTGCATCCCTCCAACCAGCTCCATTCCACCCCAAGCCCTCACCACATTATTGTCTGGATCCATGAGCAGTGCATACATGCATGTAAGTTCTTTGATTAATCTCTTTCTTATCCACTATTCCTTCCCTCTGAGATTCATCATTCTGTCCCATGCTTCCATGACTCTGGATCTATTTTGTTCAACACCTCTCCCACATAGTGGTCACCTTTGAGCAGAGAAGCTTTCCATCCACTTTAGGTGAGCTGTGTAGGCTACATCCTGGAGGTCTCCATGAGTGGCCAGATACCATTTCAGCTTGCACATAGTGTTGCTGATCTGCAGGCTTACCTCTTAGGCCTGAGGCTACCACCAGACCCACATCTATTTCAACTCCCATGGAATTTCTTCTTGAGATTCTCTGATGCCTGAGATGGGTACTGGACAAATCCATGTGTTATGCCCAGTTTTCAAGATCCCCAAAGACCACCAGGGATCCGAGTCCAATGTAAAAGCAAAGAGCCTATATTCAAGCCTGGGCCTGGCTCTCCGCCTCCACCGTCACAGCAAAGGATGCAGGAAGAGCCAATTTGCTAGAATTTTGTTGAGAATATTAGCATTTTTGTTCATGATGGATATTGGCCTGTAATTCTCTTTGATTGTGTTGTCTTTATCTGATTTTGGTATAAGGGTGATGGTAGCTTCATAAAAGGTATTTAGAAGTATTCCTTCTTGAATGTTTTGGAATAGTCTGAAGAGGATAGGTTTTAATTCTTCCTTGAATGTTTGGTAAAATTCTCCTGTGTAGCTATCTGGCCCAGAGCTTTTGTTTGCTGGAAGCTTTTTGATGACTGCTTCAATTTATTTCATAGTTATTGGTCTATTGAGGTGTTTAGATTCTTCCTGATTGAGTTTTGGAAGGTTATATTTTTCTAAGAATATGTCCATTTCTTACAGGTTGTCCAGTTTGTTGAAATAGAGTTGTTCATAGTATTTTTTAATAATCCTCTGTATTTCATATGGGTCCATTTTTATTTCTCCTCTTTCATTTCTGATTTTGTTTATTTGGGTCTTCTCTCTTTGTTTCTTGGTAATCCTGTCTAGGGGTCCATCAATCTTGTTTATGCTTTCAAAGAACCAGCTCTTGGTTTTGTTGATTTTTTGCATTGTTTCTTTGGTCTCTATGATGTTTATCTCTGCTCTGATCTTTACTATTTACTTCCTTCTGCTCACACTGAAATTTTCTTGTTGCTCTCTTTATAGCCTTTTGAGTTGTAGAGTTAGGTAATTTCTTACCATCATTTCTTTTTTTTTTTTCCATAGCCTTGTAGAGTGATGAACTTCCCTCTCAAGATTGCTTTCACTGTGTCCCATAAATTTTGTATTGTTGTGTTGTCATTGTCATTTGTTGCCATGATGTTTTTTATTTCTTCCTTGATCTCTCTGGTTACCCAGTCGTTGTTTAATAGCATGCTGTTTTGTTTCAATGTGTTTGATTTTTTGGTATCCTTTTAATGTAGTTGATTTACAGTTTTATGCCACTGTGATCTGAGAAGATGCTTGATATGATTTCTATCTTCTTGAATTTGAAGAGACTTTGCTGATGAGCCAACATATGGTCTATCTTTGAAAATGACCCATGTACATTTGAGAAGAATGTATACTCTTTGGCTTTGGGGTGAAATGTTCTGAAGATTTCAATTAATTTTATCTGGTCTAGTGAGTCATTTAGGATTGTGGGGTTTTTTTTTTTGCTGATTTTTTGTATAAAGGATTTGTCCAGTGATGATAGTGGGGTATTAAACTCTTTTACTATGATTGTATTGCTGTCAATATCTCCCTTGAGTATTTTTATGTATTTTGGTGCTCCTCTATTGGGTATGTATATGTTTACCAGAGTTATTTCTTCTTGTTGGATTGCTCCCCGTAGTATTATGAAGTGGCCTTCCTTATCTCTTGTTATGTCCTTCAGTTTGAGATATAATTTGTCAGATATAAGTATTGCAACCCCAGCTTGTTTTCATTTCCATTTGCCTGAAAAATCATCTTCCATCCCTTCTCCCGCAGTCAGAATCTTTTTTTTCTGAGGCAGGTTTCTTGTAGACAGCAGATATATGGGTCATGTTTTCTTATCCAATCCATTACCTTATGTCTTTTGTTTGGAACATTTAACCTTGCATTTAAAGTTATTATTGATAGGTACTTATCTGTTGCCATTTTTAGTCTTTACCCCTGTGTTCCTTCTTCACTTCCTATTCTTTCTTTCTTTCTTTCTTTCTTTCTTTCTTTCTTTCTTTCTTTCTTTCTTTCTTTCTTTCTTTCTTTCTTCTTCTTCTTCTTCTTCTTCTTCTTCTTCTTCTTCTTCTTCTTTCTTCTTTCTTCTTTCTTCTTCTTCTTCTTTTTTTTTTTTTTACAACAGACCCTTTAACATTTCTTGCATTGTTGGTTTGGTGGTAATATATTCCCTTAGTCCTTTTTTGTCTGTGAAGCTCCTGATTTCGCCTTCAATTTTGATTGAAAGCCTTGCTGGGTTCAATATTCTTAGATTCCGATCCTTCCTTTGCATGACTTTGCATATTTCATTCCATTCCCTTCAGGCCTGATGATTTTCTGTTGAGAAATAAGTTGCTAGTTTGATGGGGGTTCCTTTGTGTGAGACTGTCTCTATCTGACAACTTTTAAGATTCTTACTTTGTTGGTGGTGTTTTCCAATTTAATTAAAATATGCCTAGGTGTCAGTCTTTTGGGTTCATTTTGCTTGGGACTCTGTGATCTTCTTGGATTTGTGTGGTTTTTTTCTTCCCTACATCAGGGAAGTTTTCTGTCATTATTTCTTCAAACAAGTTTTCTATTCCTTACCCAGTTTTCACTCTTTCTGGAACCCCTATTATGCAGATGTGCTTTTGTTTCGTGTTATCCCAAAATTCCCTTACGCTCTCCTTTTGCTTTTATTTTATTTTTTCTATAAGCTGCTGTACTTGGGTATTTTTTCCTACCTTGGCTTCTAGCTCCCTGATGTGGTCCTCTGCTTCTTCTAGTCTACTTTTGATGCTTTCTATTGAGTTATTCAGAGCAGCAATGTCATTTTTTCACTTCTTCTTGATTTTTTTTTCATTTTCTCTTGATTCTTACTCATATTGTCGAATTTGTTTTCCATTCTTTTCAGCCACCTTATGACCATTTTTATGAATTCTTTCTCTGGCGGGTTGTTTGCCTCTATTTCATTTACTTCCTTTTCTGGTGATGCCTCCTTTTCTTTCATATGCAGTTTGTTTGTCTGCCCATGGTCTTTTTTCTTTGGGTGTCTGATTATATAGTTCTCTTTCCTGTGTTGATTTAAAGGCACACAGTTCAACACAACCAGGTACAATGCACAAGGCACTTAACAGAACTGTTTTCACGATGATAATAACTACATAAAGTGATCACCAGTGAGAGACAAATTAAGGGAAAGTAAAGAAAGAAGAAGAGAGAAAAGAGGAAGAAAGAAAAGAAAGGAGTGCCAAAATGAGATGGGGAGAAGAGAGAAAAAAGAGGAAAAAAAGAAAAAAGATGAAGGAGAAGAAGAAAAAAAAGGGAAAAAAAGAAAGAGAATAAGAAAGAAAAGGGAAACAAATTATATATATATGAGGAGAAAACTCCAATAGAATAGCTACTAATCCCAACAAATGCCAGCAACAAGTACCTGGAGGTTAATACAAACTAGAAGAAATAGCAATACCTATATCTGACAAAATAGACCTCAAATTGAAGACCATAAAAAGAGATAAGGGAGGCCACTTCATAATTTTAAAGGGATCAATACAACAAGATAATATAAATCAGTGGAAAAAATTGGATAGATACATGCAAAAAAATAAAACTAGACCAACAACATATACAAAAATAAACTCCACATCAAGACTTACATGTAAGACTTGAAACCATAAAAATATTTGAATAAATCATAAGCAGTAAATTCTCAGATATCTCTTGTAGAAATATATTTACTGATACATCTCCTAGAATAATGCAAACTAAGTAGAAAATAAACAAATTAAAAGCTTCTGCATAGCAAAACAAAACAAAAAGGGAGTTCCCTATATGGGAGAACATATTTTCCAATGATACATCAGATAAAGAGTTAATCTACAAGATTTATAGGGAATTCATACAACTTAACAAAAGAAAACAAAAAAATCCTATTGAAAGCTGTGCAAAGTACCTAAATAGGCACTTCTACAAAGTGGACATACAGAAGGCCAAGAGACATATGAAAAAATGCTCAAAGTCACTAATCACCAGAGAGATGCAAATCAAAATAACAATGATGTACCACCTCACACATGTGAAATGGTTATTATCAACAAATCAATAAACTACAAGTGTTGGAGAGGATATGGAGAAAAGGGAATCCTAGTACACAATTGATGGGAATTCAGACTAGTATAGCCTCTGTGGAAAACATTATGGAGTTTCCTCAGAAAATTAAAAATAGAACTCTCATTTGACTCAATAATTTCCCTTCTAGGAATATATCCTAAGAAATCCAAAACAGCAAGCTACAGGAATATATGTACCCCTATCTTTATAGCAGCACAATTTACAATAGCTAGGATCTTGAAACATTTCATGTTGAGTGGGTTAAAAAATCTGCAGTGCATCTACACAGTGGAATACTATGCAGCTCTGAAAAAACAAAAACAAAACAAAACAAAAGAAAATCTCTTACCATTTGCAACATCATGAATGGATCTGGAGAGAATTATGCTAAGTGAAATAAGCCAGCCAGAGAAAGGTAAGTATCACATGATTTTACTCATATGTGAAATCTAATAAACAACATAAAGTGGCATGTCCAGAGACACAGAAGCATTGAACAGACTGTCAAACCTTAGAGGAAATACAGGGAAGGGTGAATGGGTGGGAAGAGATCAACCAATGAACTTGTTGCAAATATGCATAACTCATGGACACAGAAAATAGGGTAGTGAAGGTCTGGGGTGCGGCCTGGGACAAGTCAATGAGGGGAAAAGGGGACATATGCAATACTCTCAACAATAAAGATTTTTTAAAAAGAAAATAATTCAATGGGTAAAGAATACTCTTTTCTACAAATGGTGCTGGAACAATTAAATGCTCATATGCAAAAGAATGAAGTTGGGATCCTTATCTTACAACATTCACAAAAATTAACTCAAATGAAACAAAATGTAAGTATAAAACCTAGAAGAAAACAAAACAGAATTTCAAATGACTACTAAGAGGTATGGAGTCACTTTTGGGGTGATAAAATGTTCTAAAAGTATATTGTGATTATGTCTGAACTACTTTGTGAGTATACTAAAACTTATGGATTACATATTTTTAAAAGAATGAGTTTTATAGTATGTAGACTTATATCTCAATAAAGATAGTTTTAAAAACAAAACTATTTTATGAGTTATCTTTTGTAGAAAATCATTTCTCCTTATTAACCCTTTATTATGTTTTCCTGGGATTCTTTACCTGCAGCTGAATCAGCTTTGAGAAAACTCTTAGGTTTACTTATTCTACTGAGAAGCAGAAAAAGAGTGAGCATGAAAGTAATATATGCATAAATAATATAAAATATATTATTTATGCACATATAAATGGGGCTCTTCAAAATATTTCAGGTCTTCATAAATGCCTCCAATACAAGGGGTCCACAGTCTACCTAACTTTCTTATTAGTCCCTCTCCCCTCTTCTCTCTCTTCCTATCCCTCTCTCATTCTCCCTCTTCCTCTCCTCTCCTTCTCCTCCCTTTCTCTCTCCTCCTCTTTTTTTCTTCTCCCTCCTTCTTACTATCTCTTTCTCAATATCCCACATCCTTTAGAGAACTAGATCAGGAGCAAGTGCTGAGAGCATTGTCTTACATGGTACATTGTACTTCTGGAGACAGTAGACAAGTTCCATGGGTCGCACTGCTTTCTGTCGACTGTCCTGCATCTTCTCCAGCAGTAAAAGCAACTGGAAAGGGACATTTTTCTTCTGATCTTCCACTCTCCTTGGTACTGTTACCCTGCCAAATTAGAGCAGCCATGAATCTCCATTACAACAGTTCTCAATATTAGGTGCATACTAGAATCACTTGAAGAAACTTTCAAAAATCTCCATGTCCAGGCCACTCTGTAGAATAACTAAATCAGAATTTCTGGAGGTGGGCCTCAGTTATCAAAAATTTTCAGTTTCCCAGATAATATAAATGTACAGACAAGATTAAAAAACACCATCGTTTTTAATCTCCTGAGAGGGTATCAGCACAACTGCTGCCTCACCACCGCCCGCTCCACTTTGCTTAACAATCACACTAAAATAAAAGACAGATGTAGTAGGTCTTGTCTGGGTCTACAGTAAAGAGGGCATCCTGAAGCACCCCACAATGAAAAAGCAAATTCTCATCTAGATCATGGAAAGAGCAATATGAAAGTGTGTCAGTGCATTTTAGGAATGATTTACTTAATTATAGGTATCTCAAAATTGTCCATGCTAATGGAAGAGGGGGGGGGAACAAGGGGCAGAAAAGAATGTGTAATTATACATATGCATGTTTGCTTTGTTTGAAAAAATCAAGAGAGAGACTTTTGCATGTGCCTGCTGATTTATTCCTCCTTTGACACTGGTCTAGTCTCAATTTCTTTTTAATCCAATTGGCTGTCAATCCTGACTGCGTTTTTAAATCATCTGGAACATCTATTACAAAGGACCAGTGGTCCAGCTGGCATAGCTTAGTGGTTGAGTATTGACCTATGAACCAAGAGTTTGTGGTTTGATTCCTAGTCAGGGCATATGCCCAGGTTGCGGCCTCAATCCCCTGTAGGGGAGGTGGGGGCATGCCAGAAGGCAGCTGATCAACAATTCTCTATCATCGTTAATGTTTCTATTTCACTTTCTCTTCTCTGAAATCAATAAAAACAATTTTTTAAAGTATCAGTGATTGTTTCCAATCATAGGCCAAATGAAGCCAAATATCTGGGGGTAGTACCAGGCATTTATATTTTAAACTTCTTTTTTTAATTAAATCTTTATTATTCAGATTATTACATTTGTTTCTCTTTTTTCCCCTCCATAGCACCCCTCCACCCAGATCCCACCCCTCCCTCTGCCCTCTGCTCCCTCCCATTGATCTCATCCATAGGTGTATGATTTTTGTCCAGTCTCTCCCTGTACACCCCTCACCCCTTGCCCCCTGAGAATTATCAGTCCACTCCCTTTCTGTGCTCCTGATTCTATTATATTCACCAGTTTATTCTGTTGATCAAATTTTTAATTCACTTAATTTTTAGATTCACTTGATAGATATGTATTTGTTGTTCATAATTTTTTGGCTTTTACCTTTTTCTTCTTCCTCTTCTAAAAGAGTACCCTTCAGCATTTCATATAA
>PVJN01039130.1:0-19958 GCA_004026805.1 Lasiurus borealis
CCTTCCTTCCTTCCTTCCTTCCTTCCTTCCTTCCTTCCTTCCTTCCTTCCTTTTTTTGTATCTGCACAGCACTCTAACCAACTTAGCAACTGGGACAGGGCCTAAAACATTGTTTCTTAATAAATTACTCTGAAAATAAAAATTGTGATATAGAGAAAAATGCCTTATCTTTCTCCTCCCAAAGCAAGTGTATTTATATGTAATTTCTCCAGATTTGTGAGAATTGCGTTTTGAAGGTCTTTTGAATCAATATGCAGAGCCTATGTATTACCTTGGTAATAGTTTCTTGCTTTACTGATGATTCTTTTACCCTTCACAAGTCTAGCATAATAATTCAAAAAGAGCCCTGGTGCAGCCTGATCAGCTTCGGAGAAAAAGACATTCAGTCAGTTCTTTCAGAAAGTACAGAAAAATGGCTGTTGTATTTTAAGCAAAATAAATGCTTTCCTAAACACACTTGCAGTTGACAAAAATGCTAGATGTTTAGGTGGCAATTATAGTTCTTTGATAAACTGTCACATCTTGTCACAACACGCTTTATAAACAAGGAGAGATTTAGATGTCCTTTATGACAGCTTTGTGTAGGTTGAGAATGTTTGACAGTTAATTTCTAACAAGGAACATATTTTTCTCTCCAGCAGTTATCTGCTTGTTTATTAGGAAGAGCTGCTTTGTGCTTTTAATCTTACTCATTGGACTCACAGTTCCAGATCGTTACTGTAATATTACCTCCCCTCACTTATTTGTTCATAATCATCATCTGCAATTCTTTGAGGAAACAATTTCCCACAGAGATTCACACTGGTAGGAATGCTTTCAAGTTGGTTTGGAGATTGCTTATAATTGAAGATGACTACTGTGTGTTTTTACTGAGCTTTTTGTTGGAAACCTGTCCTTTTAGACAATAGATGTGAAGATAGCGATTAGATAAATAAAGCAGAGTGAAACAAATAGGGAAAAAAGAAGACAAATTTTGTGACTCAGAAATGTGACTTTAATTCTGAGTATTACGTTAGAATCATTTTTGAAACACACTTTGGAATTGTTTTTTTTAATTTTCTGGTGAACTTAAAAATCTTAGTATGAAATAACAATCTTAGAATAACAAGGAGATTACATGTGCTGAATCAATACAGCGACAGGAGACTCAATATATGGAGTGGTTTCTAGATTGCAAATAAGAAAAGATCTCCCTAGTATTTATGTGCAAAATTTTAAAAACAGTTTTTGGTAAATGGATCTTTGCTTTCTCATGAAGACTATTAGTTGCATGAACTTACTGAAAAGATACTCATCTTAATTACATTTTGACAAAATACAAGCTCCACTTATGCTATTCAAACCTACTTTAAAGATATTTTATTCTTTTCCCTTCAATTGTGACAATTAATTTAATCCTCGTGATAAATATTAAGACCGTTTGTTCATCTGTATAAGTAAAAACTGAGTGTAGTGTGGTTTGGAATGGGTTGGTGGTTTTCAAACTTTAAGGGCATCAGAATTGGTGTTAGGATCTAGATTCATGAGCTGCTGATCAGTATACCTGGGTGGAGCCCCACACTTTGGTCCTATTGTGACACCAGGTAATGTTGATGCTGCGTTCCAGCGACCATCCTTTTGAGAACCACTAGATTATATCACCAACATTTATTTTGCCCTTTGGGAAGATAGAAAGTAGAGTTGATTAATTTTGCTTCGACATAGTTCACTATTCCTTGTAATGTGACATACTTTATTTTGCTTCTAGAACTTTTAATATTTTTCTTTTCTATGTATTAATATTGCTTCCAAATCTTACCTCACCCTTAAGGAACTATGCACATATATCTTTCACAAATGTTCAAGAAACCGCCAGTGAGAAAACTATTTTTTTTTCTTTAATTTTCACTCTCATTCTTAAATACATTTTTACTAGGTATGCGATTCCAGCTGGTCAGGTATTTTCTCTCACCCACTGAGGCCATCATTTTCTCTCTCTTTGGATTTTATTATTACTATTTAGATCTCAGCCTCCTTTGAAGTTATTCCTTTGAAGATAATGTATTTTCTCCCTCTAGCTTAGTAGTTCTAACATGGGGCACATGGCCTACAGGGGCAATTTGATTTTTAAGAGGGGGGCAATTCAAGAATGAGTTACGAATAATGAATTCTTTTGTATTTCTTACGTTTCTAGGGGCCTATATATAGAAATATTATAAATAAAGCATATATTTAGTATATAGTATATAAATGTATATTGTGACATAATTATGCATTTCAGTTTTCTGATATGTTTTCAAACTTAATTTGCTGTTTTTCATATCACTTCATATTATTATTATTATTATCTTTAACAATTACTTAGTGATTTCTTTCTCAGCACTTCAACTATCCTTTCATTCATTTATTTTTCTCTTTCATGGATGCCATGTTCTTTGGAAGCTTGCTTAGACCAAGTTAATGCCTTTTAAGCTTCCTCCATGCAAATAGGAGTTCACTTTTTGAATAAGAATTATATGACGGGGGGTAAGGGAGGTATCAGGATTTTGGAGATGTTTAGGTGGGGCATGGCCAAAAAAAGGTTGGGAACCACTGCTCTAGCTGTTTTTTTATGGTCTTTCTTCCTTCCTTCCCTCCTTTGCTCCTTCCTTCCTTCTTTTGTTCCTCCCTTTCTTCTGATTCAAATTCAGTGTTATATGCCCAGGTCTGGAATTGTCTAAAGTAATTACATGCTTGAGATTAATTTGATTTCTTCAATCTGTGGATTGTTGTTTTTCATCAGTTGAGAAAAAAAATTCTCATTAATTATCTCTTCAAATATTGCCTCTGTCAAATTCTCTTTCCTCCTACTGGAACTCTGATGAAACTTAAAATATACTTCTCATTCTATTTTCCATGAATCTCCATTTCATAGTTTCTTTGAAAAAATCATTTTTTTATGTTGCATTTTTTCTGACCTATCCTGCAGCTTCCTTTATTCTCTTTTCATCTGGATCTACTGTGTCATAAAAATAGTGTTTGAGGGTTTTTGAATAACTATTCTTTTGGAGAAGAGTTAGGTTTACAATAAAATTGAGAGGAAGTTACAGAAATTTCCCATATAGCCCCTGCCCCCACACATGCACACCCTCCCTATTATCAACATTATCAACATCATGAACCACAGTGGTATTTTCTTTCTTTCTCTTTCTTTCTTTCTTTCTTTCTTTCTTTCTTTCTTTCTTTCTTTCTTTCTTTCTTTCTCTCTCTTTCTTTCTTTCTTCTTCTTCTTTTTTTTTTTTTTAACCAGTGATCAACTATCAACTACATTGATGTTGTAATTATCTAAAGTCCAGAGTATATCTTAAGTTTCATTCTTGGTGTACATTCCATGGCTTTGGACAAATGGATAGTGACATGTATCCAACATTATAATAACATACAGAGTATTTCCACTATGCTATAAATCCTCTGTGCTCTGCCTTTTCATTTCTCCTCCCTTCTTTCACCACTGGCAACCATTGATCTTTTTAGTGTTCCATAGTTTTGCCTTTTCTGGAATATCATATCATTAGAATCATACAGCTGTATCCTTTTCAGATAGATTCCTTTCACTTAATATGATGGGGTTGTTTCATGTCTTTTCATGGCTCCATAACTCCTTTCTTTTCAGCATTCAATAATATTCCACTGTCTGTATGAACCACAGTTTATGTATCTGTTCATCTACTGGAGGACATCTTGGTTGCTTCCAAGCTTTGAAAATTGCAAATAAAGTTGTTATAAACATCTATGTGCAGGTTTTTATGTGGACATAAATTTTCACCTCTAGATGAGTACTAAGGAGTGTGATTATTGGATCATACTGTAAGAGTATTTTTAGTTTTGTAGGAAACCTTCAAACTGTCTGCCAAAGTGACTGTACCATTTTGTAATCCCACCAGCAATGTATGAAAGTTATGTTGTTCCACATCCTCACTGCATTTGGAGTGTTCTAGATTTAGGCCATTCTAATAGGTGTGTATCTCTTTGAGTTTTTCATTGTAGTTCTTCTATTTTTCATTTATAGACATTTTGTCTAATCTCTTCTCAATCCATTTGAGATGATTTTTAGAGTTCATTCATTGTTCTCTGAAGATATCTCCAAACATGTTATTTTTTCAAACTATTTTTTTAAAACATAGTATAATAGCTATTTTATAAGCTCTATCTGGTAATTCCAATGTCTGAAGTTCTTGGAATTGGTATCTGTTTGTTTATTTTTCTTGCTCATGATGAGT
Source organism: Lasiurus borealis (assembly GCA_004026805.1). Classification (NCBI taxonomy): domain Eukaryota; kingdom Metazoa; phylum Chordata; class Mammalia; order Chiroptera; family Vespertilionidae; genus Lasiurus; species Lasiurus borealis. The sequence continues at coordinate 4,239 of PVJN01039130.1, forward strand.
TTTTCTTTTGTGGTTGCTTATGTTTATGTGCCCTCATGTCATATGCAATTTTACTGAAATTCTCTGAAGCCTCGAATGTAATTTGTTTTTCTTCCCGAGAGAATTTGTTTCTGACGCCTATATGCAATGGCTGTTAGTCTAGACCACCTCTAATGTACTTAAGTTTCCCTGGCTCATCTGGGTGATATAACCCCAGACTGCAGAACCATGCAAGATCAAGACTCCATGATCCACCCCTCCCAACCCTTTCACCCTCCTTTCTCACACTATTTTTCTCTGCTCTCTGCGATGCTCACCGATAAGTCATCCCTTCTTATTATGGACTGTGCAGGCTGGTCTACTTCTGCTTCACCATTAGTATTCTAAAGATGGAGAGTTCTGAGGTCCCCATTTAATGAGGAGAAGGTCTCCTCTGATACTCTTCACCTTGCATAGGCCCTGAGCCTTACATTCCATTACCCTTGACCCATGAAGTCTATAAACTGAAAGTTATGCTAATTATACCTATCATAGCTCTTTATCAAGAATTTAGGATGAGCTCACATCCCCTTCCTGAGGGCAGCATGATGGAAGTAGCAAGCAGCAACTGCCACTGGCAGAGAACACTTGTCCCTGGGAGAAGGTCATCCTCGAGAGACTAGTGTGCGTAATAGTGGCTGATGAAGAGCCTGGACTGGGCCAATCTGTAGGATCTTGTAAAAGTAACAGAAACCAGTAGCTTCACATTTTGAGACAGGGCGTATTTTTGAATTAGCTAGTAAAAGCCTGTGCCATTATAGTCATATTTACAGTTCCCACCTGATTTTCCCATGTCAGCAAGGATCTCTAATATCAAGGTTGCACACTTATATTTATGATAAAATCAAGGTTAGTGATAAGAGAGAGTGCATACACATCATCAGTGTATGTTCTATATACTACCTTCTAGTAATTTGCCTTTAAAAATGTTCTTGTGATTGTTATTCGCTTTAGCAGTTTACTTTGCCAACAGTCAATTTTTGTATAAATACATTCTGCTTCATATCCTTATATGTTAATTTACTTCTTATCAATTCAACTCATGAGCTCTCGTTTCAGATAAACAACAATGAAAAGCAAGAAACAGCTTATTAGCGTCAATCTGTTTTTCTTCCTTTTGTAGACATACAAAAAAAAAGGTTTTGCCAGTGAATAAATGAATTTATGACAATAAGCTATTATGTTATTTCTTGAAAATTATGTATTCTTAAAGAAATATTTTATTTTCACTAACTCTGGAGGGATCTGCTCTGTGCTTGGTTGGGGCTTAGGAAAATAGTGATTAATGGGACTTCCAAGAATGAGGAATAAGATGGCAATAGTTGGTGTCTGATTTTCTATAAAGTTAATCCAATTGAAAAGGGTAGTTTGATGTTATGGATTTGCACAGAGACTCTGAGGCCAGACTGGATTTGAATCCTCGTTCAATAGCTCACTATATGAGTGACTTTAAGCAAATTACTTACCACATTTTTTTTTCAGTGTTTCTTCAGCTATACAATGGATGACCATCACAGTACTACTAACCTCTGAGGATTGTGAGGATTTCATAAGCAGAACAAATATAAACCATTAGTAAACAGTACTTTATATATTTTATGTCTATCACATGTTCTTTATAAATGTTGGTTAATCATGTAAATGGGATACAGGTAGGTGATGAAATTTTTAAAAAGTGGTGGCAAAATCATGTCTGTAAAGAGTCCTGCCCCAGGTTCTTTATTTTCCCTACTGGTAGCCCTGTACATGAATTCGTGTGCCAGTAGGTCGCTACCACCCTCCTGTAGCTCTTCACCTGATGCCCCATCCTCCTGTAGCTCCCCTCTCCCCCCAATAGCTTGCTGCCCTGCCCCCTCCTGTAGCTCTCTGCCTGCTGTCCCACCTTCCTGTAGTCCCCCCTTCCACTCCCTCCTCATAACTTGCTTAGCCCTGCCCCCTCCAGTAGCTCTCTGCTGTCTGCTTGTAGTTCACTGCCCCACCCTCCTGCAGGTTGTTATGCAGTTGCTCTTTACATCTCAGGGCATAATAGATAATTAGCATATTCCTCTCATTATATAGGATACCTTCCTCCTGAAGGGGCAATAACAGTGAATAGAATGGGGAAGATTATGGCTTGTGCTGTAGAGTAAGCTGTGATGAGACAGTCACGTGCTACAAGTATGCCTGCCTCAAAGAGTGCATCGTTCCCTTTGACTCCTTCAAGTAGAGGGTGTCTTCACCCAAAGACTCCTGACGTCACTTCAAGTGAGAGTTGGGAAGGCACTGACATCTTAAATCATCCTTGAGACAGAAGGCTCTCTCCACCTGTATGTGTAGAATGAGGCCCCTCAGAAATAGTGTAGGCATAAGGCCATGTGGAAAATTACTAGTTAACCAAAAGGCGACTGCTTCCTCATTTTTCTTAGTTTATCTTACAGGGATTAAGCACAACTTAAAAACAGATCATAAAATCTTTTGAATATTTCAACATATAATTCTTAAAACTATACATTTTTTCAATTTTCAGTATATGTTATAGCAATAAATGGACATTATAAAACACCGACTTCCTATCCTGAGATTTTATGATAGTAAACTATTGCTCCCAGGAAGATATTGCTGAAATATTTTGAACAAAGAAATATGTTTTACTTATAATATTTCTAGGGAAAGAAATCCTACAAATCCTTTTGATAACTTTATTTAAAAAATACATAACTCATTTAGGAAATTCTCTTATATCTACTTTCCTGAAGTTTAATCTTTCTTGCTTATTTATTCTTCAGAAAAGATGGAGAGCAGCTGATATGATTCTCTTCATATACTTGTGAAACATTATTTTTTTTAAATTTCTTTATTGAATAAGGTATTACATATGTGTCCTCATCCTTCCATTAACACCCAACACCCCTCCCCCTCACTCATGCCCTCACCCTCCTGGTGTTCATGTTTCAATTTCTTCCATAGTTATTGGCCCATTGATATTTTTAGAATCTCCCAATTGAGATTGGAGGGTTATATTTTTCTATGAATATGTCCATTTCCTCTAGGTTGTCTAGTTTGTTGGAGTAGAGTTGTTCATAGGATTTTTTTTTTTTAACAATTCTTTGTATTTCTGAGGGGTCTAGTGATATTTTGCCTCTCTTGTTTCTGATTTTGTTTGAGTCTTCTCTCTTTGCTTCTTGGTGAGCATGGCTGGAGGTTCATCAATCTTCTTTATCCTTTCAAAGAACCAGCTCTTGGTTTCATTGACCTTTTGTATTGTTTTTTAGGTCTCTATGTCATTCATTTCTGTTCTGATCTTTATTATCTCCTTCCTTTTGCTCACTCAGGGCTTTTCTTGTTGCTCTCTTTCTAACTCTTTGAGTTGTAGGGTTAGGTAATTTATTACCATTTTTTCTTATTTTTTGAGGTAGGCCTTGTAGAACTATAAACTTCCCTCTCAGGACTGCTTTCATTGTGTCCCATAGATTTTGGGTTGTTTTTTTTTTTGTCATTAGTTTACAGGATGCTTTGGTAACTCAGCCATTATTTAATAGCATGCTATTCAGTTTCCACGTGTTTTAGATTTTTGGATTGTTTTTATGGTAGTTTCTTTCTAATTTTATGGCATTGTGGTCTGAGAAGATGCTTGGTATGTTTTCAACCTTCTTGAATTTGGGGAGACTTCACTTGTGACCCAATATGTGGTCTATTTTTGAAAATGTTCCATGTGCACTTGAGAAGAACGTGGATTCTGTAGCTTTGGGGTAAAATGTTCTGAAGATGTCAGTTAAGTCCATCTGATCTAGTGAGTCATTTAGGATTGCTGTGTCTTTGCTGATTTTTTGGTCTAGAGGATTTATCCAGTGATGTCAGTGTTGTATTAAAGTTCCCTTCTATGATTGTATTGCTGTTGATCTCTCCCTTGATATCTTCCAGGAGTTTTGTTATATATTTGGGTGCTCCTGCGTTGGGTGCATATATGATTATTAGGATTATATCCTCTTGTTGTATTGATCCCTTTAGTATTATGAAGTGGCCTTCCTTATCTCTTGTTATGGCATTCATTTTGAGGTCTATTTTGTCAGATATAAGTATTGCTACCCCAGCTTTTTTTTCATTTCCATTTTCCTGAAAGATATTTTTCCATCCCTTTACTTTCAATCTTTACTTTCAATCCCTTGTTCTCAGGTAGGTCTCTTGTAGACAGCATATATATAGGTTTTTTTTTTTTTATCCATTCAGCCACTTGATGTCTTTTGATTGGAGCATGTAGCCCGTTAACATTTAAAGTTATTACTGAAAGGTACTTGTTTGTAAGTCATATCTATTTTTGTGTCTGTGTTCCTTCTTACATGTTTATTTCTTCTTTTTACAGTATTCCCTTTAGCATTTCTTGTATTGCTGGTTTGGTTATGATAAACTCCCTTAGCCTTTTATTGTCTGCAAAGCTCCTGATTTGCCCTTCAGTTTTGATTGATAGTCTTGCTGGGTATTCTTGGATTCAGTCCTTTGCTTTGCAACACTTTGTATACCTCCTTTCTAGCTTGATGTGTTCCTGTTGAGAAATCATTTGATAATCTGATAGGGGTTCCTTGGTAGGTAACTCTCTGTCTCTCTCTTGCCACCTTTAAGATTCTCTCTTTGTCATAGATACTTTCCATTGAAAGTATGACATGTCTTGGTGTGGGTCTTTGGGATTGATTTTGCTTGGGACTCTCTGTACTTGTGTAACTTTTTTCTTCCTCATATCTGGGAAGTTTTCTGTCATTATTTCTTCAAATAGATTTTCTAATTCTTACTGCTCTTCTTGTCCTTCTGGCAGCCCTATTATATGTATGTTATTTCATTTCATGTTGCCCCAAAGCTCCCTTAGATTTTTCTCCTACTTTTAAATTGTTTTTCTTCAATTGCTGTTCAGCTTGAGCTGGTTTTCTGTACCTGATCTTCTAACTCACTAATTCAGTCCTCTGCTTCTTCTAGTCTACTGTTGAAACTTTCCATGCTGTTTTTGATTGTAGCTATATCACTTTTCATTTCTTCCTGATCCTTGCATAGGTTGTTGATTGTCTCATCCATCTGATGTATAAATTTCCCGACCATTACTCTGATTTCTTTTTCGGTCATGTTGCATGCTTCAATTTCACTAATTTCCTTTTTTCGTGACCCCTCATTTTCTTTCCTCTGGGAATTGTGCTGTCTCCCCATTTTGACTATCACCAGATGGTTCAAACTTCGAGTTGCGTGGACCTGGGCCATGTGCCGTGGGAACTTCACACCACACAAGTGTCACTGAAGTGCTCTGACACTAGGACGTGTGGCTTCTGTGGGTTGGTGGGAACCAGGCTTGCCCAGGGTCAGTGTTACAGTGTTCAGCGTGGTCTCGTGTGCACACCTAAAATCCAGAACCCCGCCAGCACCTGTTGGCGTGTGCCAAAAAATGAGTCCCTAGCACGTGCCAGGAGTCAGAGTCTCCCTGTGTCTGCACCAAGAATCGAGCGTCAGAGTGTCTGTTGCCTGTGCGGCTTCTCACAGAAAGCCAGGGTCCCCGTGGGCGTATGCACCAAGAATTGGAGTCACTGGCTCTTAGTGTGGATGTGAGGTGAGTCAGGGATCCCAGGCACACAGGGTAAGAAACAAAGTCAAATCTGTGGTGCTCAGGGCTGCCTCTTGCTGGGAGAATCTGGGTCCCGGTCACCATGGAGACTGGATTGCCCAATAGCTCTGTGGCATGCCTGCGCTGGAGAAAACTGACCTCCTTGTGCACTTGCCCAGAATTGAAGTCCGGTGGCACTGCCACCTGGGTAGTGGTTTGGTCGCTCAAATGCATTGCATAGAGTAGATTCCAGTCTCTCAACTGTGTGCGCACTCTCAAGCTCAAATCCCTGTAGGGGGGCTGCTGCTGGAGCGAGGGTGTGTCTATCAGTTACTATGGCACTATCTGCCAGCTTGCTGGGAGGGCACAGGCTCTTTGACTCACAGAAACCTGTGGCTGGGAAGTCTGGATTCCTGTTTGTTGATCTGAAGCTGTGGTTGCAATCCTCTGTCCCCAGTGGCTGCAGCGTCCTGGTTTGCATCTGAGACTTGATTGGGTGCTGCTGAGGGCAGGATCCTAGTCTCAAGCAGCTCTGTTTCTCAAGGTGGCATGGTTTCTGTGCCCGCACTGGCCGCCCAGAAGTGTCCGCTTTGTGTGCGGGGCTCCACCGTCTAAGATTGCCCGGTTGGCAGCCCCTTCCTTGGAAGACCTGCAGGATCTAACTGACCCTAGCTCCTACACACACACACACCACACATCTACACTCTCCTCCATGTCTTCCTCACTCTCTCACTCTCTCTCCCTCCCTACCTTCCTGCCGGTCACCATCTTCCTTCTCTCAAGAACCATTATTTAAAAATTCCTCTACCAAGTAATCTCATTTTGTCCAAGCACTCATTATAGCTTCTATTTTTAAATCCCTTGATCTTTTTTTTTTTACTGTTCTCCATCTCTCTCTCTCTTAAATCTCTGAATTTAAACAACTTGCGCTCCTGTGGGTCTGACCAGTGCAGTATTCTACTGGCTGTGTCAACTACTATTTATACATTCCAGTATCACACTTGCTTTTTTTAGGAACAGTAAAAGCACTGCAACGGAGGTGATACATTATCTCTGAGCATTTATTTGTGTCACAGGTAAACTAAGGCCATTTGAAAACCAATATCCTCCCTTCGTACAAGAGTATAGCTTGACTGTATTTTTTTTTTCTAATTAAACGAGTTGTTTAACAGTTGTTAAAGAACAACACTATATTCCAGAGCTACTTGGAGTTAATTATGGCTTATTATAAATTGAAGGATAAAAATAAAATAAAAAACACCAGAAAAATAGTGGAAAGAGGATAAAGAATGAATTTTTAGCAATTAATTGGACTGTATAATTTTTAAAAAGCCATGGTTCTGAAGTGAGTAGATCTTGGATTGAACTGTTAGATTTCACCAGTGACTTGCTTTTCATCTTTCCACTTTAAACATGGATTGTAGACCTAGGTTTATGTTTAAAGACTGCATCTGCCATTAGTAGAGTTAAATAAAATTGGGATAATTATGTTATGAAACTGGAACCAAAATTGGCAAGGCAATTCAGTGAAATTTAAGAGTCCCTTGATTATTGTATTAGCTATCAGATTATTTCTTTGAGTTTATGATTAATATAAAAAGTACATGGCCCAGATTGTTTCATATTTTAACTCTGTTTGCATGATAGGTTATATGATGTTGCTTTGTTTAATGACAAAATTTTATTTACTTCTTTCATTTATCTTTGTGTCTTTAAAGAGCTTTACCACTTCTTAAAAACATTGCAATCAGAGAAGATTGTTATTAAATCCTTCCTTCCATAGTTACTCTCCTATTTTGCTGATAAAATCTTTGTTTACTTTTCTTTGAAAGGTTTAGATTATGGCCAACCATTTACAGCATATTCATAATTTATTTATGACTCAAAATAAGATGAGACCAAAAATTAGTGAACTTAACACTTGAAAGGTTCCATATGTTTGGATATGCACAGATTATTATTTTTTTCCATACAAACTTACACAAATCACCGAGATGTAACTTATGTGTAAGCACTGTATAAGATTTCATGAATATTTAGTGCTTTGTTTCTATTTCAAAGTCTGTGAAGTTTCATAAATCAGCACTGTTTTTTTTGCTTGGTTGCTACATAGCTGTGACTTTTGTGCTGTCTCTTCTGTATTATAAAGGCTGAGTTTTATACAATTTGCATTTGAAAAGAGTCCCTGGTAGGTAACAGACATACTATTTCGGTTCAGTGTTAAGGGTTAGGCTTTAAGTATATAATGGAAACGTTTCATGCGCATTTAAATTTCACCCTAAACCTCCAACTCTTATATGTTGTTTACAGATTAGTACATAGGGATTTTAAGAATCTGTTTCCAATTTCATGATCTGGAATTCAAACTATTACCAAGTATTTATCTATCAAAATGCTCCATTGGCAATTTCTCAGACTCCATCACTATAAAAATAGGCCCTGAGTTATTTTATGGGGGTGTTACATGTTCTAAACCAGATGACACTGGCTAATCATCAGTGTCATCAGGGTTGTTTTCTGAAAATACATATTTCCAGACTCAACCTAGGACATGTTTTTTTCCTTGGTAGCATGACACCAGTAATTCTCAGCACTGGCTTCTCATTAGAACCCTCCAGGGAGCTTAAGAAACAAAAACAAAAGCTGATGTCTCATCACCATCCCATGCCTGGGACCCAGATGTAATTGGTTCTGCGTCACCCTAACTCTAACCTGAACCCGGAGAAGTCTTCAGGCTGATGCCTCGCCTCTTCCGAGAACTGTTGCTCTAAACAATTCATTTCTTGATTAGAGTTTCTTACGGTGCACATTGATTTGTTTTACAACTTTACAATTTCATTACTGTCTTCAAATATTTATCTCTTTTTGTTTTGTTTATAAAGTTATACTGATAACCCCTGGGAGCAGCAGAGAGGATGACTCCAAGGTCTGAGCCTGCTTACCTCAGGGAGAGAGAGATGACTTCTTTGAGAAGTACAAGCGGGATTGTCTTTCTCCTACCAGACGCAGAGCCTGCAGACAGAGAAATTAAAGATGGTAGAGTTAATAAGTTGATTTTGTTGTGCCTGGCACAATCCAGGAGAGCTACTTTAGTTTGAATTGGCTCTTGGTAATAACAGCTAGCATTTATTGAGTACGTACTTGCTATATGCCAAATACTTAGACTTCTTCACCGCAACCTCACTGCCATTTTACAGGGAAGCAAATGGCAGGCACAGAGAGGCTGAATAATTTTCCCAGAGTCACACAGTGGTATGTAGTAATGTGGCTGCCTATGATGCTCCTTGCCTGACTAGCTATACCACAATGTTATATAACATGAGGAGGATATAAGCAGATTGAAGTCTGATCTCATATAAGTAACGTTAATATATACAACCTACTTGACTTCTCCCAACTCAGTGATTCTATAAATAAAATGGGGCCACTAATAGTACCTTCTTCATAGGTCCTTATGAGTTTTTTAAATAAAGGGCTAGCTTGGTTTCTGGGTTATAAAGGCTCTCAGAAAATGGCTTCTGTTTTTATAAATCAGCACAGTTTATGAGTCCAAAAGCATAGAAATTTGAGGCTTGGATTCATTACCATTCTTCCTATGGGTAGGCTAGATGGTAGTTCTAGTCAGTGTATATAGGTTAGTTAAGGTTTATTCTAATCCTGGAATTATCTAATTTTTATAAATTGCATCATTCACCCAGATACAGGATCAATAGCTGGCAAAATTATTCTAGTCCTATCACTATGATTAATATTTTAACTTAAATACATCTTTTTTCATTGATTTATAGAAGCCACATTTCAGATTTATGAAATGCACTATTTCATGTACCATGTAGAAGAATTTTCCTGAGGAATTAATGTGGTAACTCACTTAAATACAATTTTTAAAAAAAAGTCTTCATAACATGGTGCCACATTAAATTACTGACGTGGGTTTCCAGAATACTCGGATTCTTTCTTCCTGGTCTTCCTTCTTTAATTAACAGGGCAGTTCCAGGCATGTTCACTTAACCTAGTAAGTCTTTGTCTTATGGCACACAAAATTTAGAAGCAGTATTATATGATAGTGATGGTTTCTTCTGACTAATATCATGTGAGTTTGGATATTACAAAATAGCAGCAGAGATATATTTATACATGTAAACTGTATATGTAATGGGAACTGCAGTTCTCACCCACCAGTTCATCTTTTCAGTTCCAACAATTTCTTCCTTATTCTGATCCCCTCTGTCAAAACAAAGACATAGAATTCTGTGATTTCTAACTTCATGATTCTATTAATCTTTTTCCCAGTATCAGCCATTTGCCAAAAATGCGACAGCTCCAGTACCTAGAGATTCTTCTCCTGGCTACTCTGTAACTTTTGCAAAATTGCTTTATCTTCTATAATCTAATATTTTTAGTACCTGATTATAGTGTTTTTCAAATATTGACTTCTGGATATACATTCGGTTACACAGATAATGAAAATATTTTCCTAATTCACACATATACACACAGACACAGAAGTTGAATTAATGGATAGAAGACTTTTTCCCATAAAATATTTTTAAACATCTGACAGCTGGTAGAACTTGTTTGTATTAGAACAAAATATGACAGTGTTCCATTTAACACAGAATTATTTATGTTATAATATAGTGCTCTCAAACTAATTCTGGTAAAGAAATGGTTCTTTTTTAAATCCACAAGTCATTGTAAACCAATTCTTCTGTAAAATACAAAAATAAGGCATTACTAGAAAAAGGATACCATCAAGAAGAAAAAAAAAAGCACACATACAAATTCAAATTTTTAAAATCATTTGTTTCAACAGACACTATTTTGTCAAACTGCTCTAAAATTATTTCTCTCAAATTTTTATTCTCAATCTTTATACTTGTCCTAAACAAGATAGCAGAGTTCACAGAACTACACTTATGTAAACACTGAGTTGCTTTGGTCTTGAAAAGCATGTTTGACTTCATTGTTTTTTTTTTTATGTTTGACTTTTATTTTTAGCAAAAATAAATAGAGTACAACATCTATAATGCTGTGACATTTTAGTGAAAATATTCACCTCTTCATTTACAGAAAATATGTTGCCTTATAATATTTGAGTAAGAATGAAATATAAACTGTAATGAAGTTTAAATCTCATTCCTTTTCCCTTCCTTATTCCCTTCCTCAATTTGTAGTATTTCTTCCAAAGGTTAGATCTGGCTGGCTTCAGACTGGATCCTTCAGGGTCTTTCCCTGATTAAAATGTAAGTAGATATTAAGCCTCACCTCTGTTTAACCTTAGTGGGAATGAGTTGTTCAGATCCTTTCTTGATAATGGCTTTTAATTAAAAGGGGAAGAGGAAAGCCTGGGGGATCTGAGCAAGTGTGGAGAGGAGATATTACCAAAATGTGCTGTCTGTCTCAGCCATATCTTGGAAATAGAGCACTAGAGCTTTACCCATGATTTTTAAAACCAGAATCAGTCTGGCTGGCATGGCCAGTGGTTGAGGGTCAACCTATGAACCAGGAGGTCATGGTTTGATTCCCTGTCAGGGCACCTGCCTGGGTTGTGGGCTTGATCGCCAGTGTGGGGCGGATGATTCTCTCTCATCACTGATGTTTCTGTCTCTTTCTCCCTCTCCCTTCCTCTCTGAAATCAATAAAAATATATTTAATAAAATAAAAAAGTAAGAATCATTGTCCAAGTGGAAAAGAATCCAAAAGGTAGATGATTTGATGAAGGAAATAGATGTAAGATGATTGCATTGTTAAAATATATGAAACTCTAAGGCATTTCTTGTTAGATAGGGCACAGAAATTACTATTCCTCAAAATAGTAATTCAACTGGAAACTTCAAATAGCAAATTGAAAAAATATATAAATATACATATTTTTAAAGATAGTTGCTGCCGAAATCGGTTTGGCTCAGTGGAAGAGCGTCGGCCTGGGGACTGAAGAGTCCCAGGTTCGATTCCTGTCAAGGGCATGTACATTGGTTGCAGGCATATCCCCAGTAGGGGGCATGCAGAAGGCGGCTGATAGATGTCTCTCTCTCATCGATGTTTCTGGCTTTCTATCCCTTTCCCTTCCTCTCTGTGAAAAATCAATAAAATATATTTTTAAAAAAATAGTTGCTAAGTGAGTAGATTTTCCAGTCCCTAATGAAGGATTCATTTCACAATCAGCTTAAGCCTACACTTTTGAAACTTGAACCCTTACTCATCTGGGCAGAGAAAAGGATCATAACTGTTGAGAGTAAATATAAAGATCTTCCAGAGCATCCAGATTTTACTTCTAAATTTCATTCTTCGTGCATCTTCCCCTACACTTAAAAAAATCTTATTTATCCACCATGGAATTTTCTGCATTATCATACAACCAAGTCAACTATGACATTGCAAAATTTACCTTTATAAGGAACCTTGAGATAAATACTAAAGTAGACACTCAATAACTAACTTTATTTAGCATTATTGAAAAATTCACAAAAAGTGAAGATCATATAACAGATTTATGATGACAGGTTAAAAATCAATATGAATTTGGATTTAAGAATAAGAGTTCTTATAATTAAATTTATTTAAGGCGATAAAAGTGAAAAGGGAGATCCATGTTTTTAACTTCCTCCTAAACAGCATTTAGCATGGCATCATGTGCTAATAGACACTCACCAATGATTTTGATGAATGGCCAGCAAGCAATTTGCTCCCTTTCTTCACATCTCCTTAAGGTTCTAGCAGAGTCAAATGTAAGAGTGTAGACATAGTATTAGAGCACTAGTGCTCCAAAACCTCAGCCTAAGCACTGGTTTCCAGATGAGGCTATTCTTGAAAGACTTAATTTAAGCTTTTCCACTTAGCATTTAATGTGACTTTATTTTCTACAATGACAAAGCTGCAGGTGTTAACAAAATCTAAGAGTTTAAAAATGTGCTGTGGTATATTTAAAATGACCAAAATAACTTTTTTTTTTTAAGATTCGAAAATAAACTGTTGACATAAATCACAGAAATATCACTGCTTGAGAAATAAGAGTTGTCACATTTCACCATTTTTGCTCAGAATTGAAGGTTTTCTGTAATCTAGCCCCAGTTTACCTTCCTGAAAGCCCCAGCACCCATCTCCCTTCCTAGACCTTCTACAGTCCAGTCTTAAGATGGACTTTTTCTCCATTTGCCTTTAATTCCTCCTTAGCCTCCGCTGTATTTTAGTGTAAACACATGGCTTTCCCATCTCTTTATTCCAACACCAGGTCCCTCAGCCTAGCCTGTGCCCTCTCACAATCCGAGACCCCTCCAGGGATGTCAGACTGCTGGGTTCTGTCCAATCCCCACAGGCCAGGCTGAGAGACCCCACTGGTGCACAAAGCAGTGCACCAGGTCTCTAGTATGCATATAAGATCTTTAGTTAATCTCTTCCCCTCCCCTCTTCCCTCTGAGATTCATCAGTCTCCTTCATGTTTCCATGCCTGTGTGCTGAGTGTCTGCCCCCTGGTGGTCAGTGCACGTCATAGTTACCAGGTGAATGGCTGAATGGTTATTTAGGCCTTTATACATATAGATGAGCTAAAGTACAGGGCTTGGCAGGTGTGGATGCTCAGAACACTTGATTAGAGGTGAGTGACTCAGAGAGCTAAGCTGGGAAATGGAGAAATAAGACACATCCAGTTCTTCTTGAAAGGGACTGGGGTCCTTATGGGAAGGCCAAGAACTAGAGTTGGAGTTGATCACTTTTCTCCCCAGGCTGATAATGAAAGCTGTGTTTGAACTTCCCTAGCAGTATGCTTGATAGAGAGCCAGGGCATCCTGAGTGGTGGGAGAGCTGATGTGCAAGACTTGGCCCAGAGATAGTGCATGAAGGTCAAAAGGGAAAGGGAATTTTGAATGAATCACAAGGCATAACACATACTGGTCTAGATCGTCTCAACCCCTTCCTTCCTCACGATTTGTGGCAGAGCCCAGGGAGAGGTCTTTTAAGTGAGAAGACACACAACTGAGAGCCACCGAGTGAGTGGTGGGTAATTAGTCGCTTTAGTCAGCAGGGCAGAAGGGCAGCACAGCTGTAAAGACTAATGGGAAGTATGTGATGCTTAAAAAAAAATTGGCTTCTTCATCTCCCTGATTCCCCACACTTCCAAGTACTAAGTCTAAAGCAATTTCCAGAATCTGTGTTGTTTCTTAGAGAAACAAGGGAACACCATTTAAAGTGCCTTGTAATGCCTCTGATAAGATTACTTCTTGGTAGGGTCCCTCAGACGGAAGAAACTGAACATGATATTTCACAGTACGGGAAGGGAGAAGCTCCTCATTAATTGAGAAAACATTTCTATTCACAGACTTTGGAGTGAGAGTTAGGCTATACCAAGTTAACATCTGTTGTTGGTAAAGACAGCATAACTAAGCTCAACAACTTCGTTTTTTAAAGGACTAGTTGCCCTGTACACGAATCTGTCCAGCAGTAGCTCTCGGCGGGGCTGAGAGGGATTGGGTGCTGCCATCTTGTGGTTATGGCCATGGCCATCTTTGTGATGGAGTGACAGTTAATTTGCATATTACCCTTTTATTAGATAGGATATGGCATGGCTCCATTTTACCCCGGAGGGTCTAGAGGAGGAAATTCTATCAGGAGCATTCACAACCTTGTGATTATACCAACTATTCTTTTTACATAGAATTACTTATTTCTCCATTGTCTCCAGAAGGAAATATGAAAGGCTGAGCATTTGTCTTAAAAATACTAGTCACCCATAACAGTTTAAGAAACTGTGTAATGAACATTTGGTAAGTTTGTAGCCCTCACTTATAGCACTCATTCTCTCCACCAACTTTCTGCAGTATTGGGCTCAATATAACCATTATAGCCATTACGAGAGGCCTGGTGCATGAAATGGTGCATGGGGGGGGTGGTCCCTCAGCTCGTCCTGCACCCTCTCCAAACTGGGACCCCTTGGGGGATAACCAGCCATCAGACATCTTTCTCGCAATCCAGGACTGCTGGCTCCTAACTACTTACCTGCCTGCCAGCCTGATCCCCCTAACTGCTCTCCCCTGCTCGCCTGATCTCCCCTAACCACCTCTGCCTTGGCCCCACCACCAGGGCTTTGTCCAGAAGATGTCCAGTCTAATTAGCATATTACCCTTTTATGAGTATAGATAAACACACACACACACACACACACACACACACACACACACACATATGTTTTCTTTGCATATCTAGTGGGTAAAGAGATAATTTCCTATCAAGTTATATGTAAATAATGACCATATTAAATACTTGATTTTTGTCAAGTATTGCCCATCCGTTAAAACTCAGTTTAAGTCTTAGACATGTTTGTGTTGCTACACTCCCTCGCCCCTAGTTTATTAAATTTTCTTACATCACAGTAGCACCCTCCTTTTTAAAAAATTTAAGTTGATCTTAGGAAGAGGATCAAATGCACAATTGATGATGCTCCAACCAACTGAGCCACCCAGCCAGGGCACACCTCCCTTTTTAACCTCTGAATTTAAAGTACTTTACCTATATTGTGTGTCTGTCCATTTGATAGTGGCTCAAGGACACATTATATCACTAGTCTTTCATATAAAACTTAACTCACCGTAGTCACTAATTAGCTAGACTATAGCCCTAGAAGCTAGAAATTTGGGAGTTCTAGTCTACACAAAGTTTCAAGATCATTTTTTAAAAGGAATAAAGGAAGAGTTGGTAGGAAAGTGACTATCACGAACACCATACTGAGCACGTATCAGTGGGATTTTTTCCATAGTGAACGTTAGTTCCTAGTTGTTGATTTTTGCATGCAATTCTACTTTTGCTGTAAAGCTTTATGTTGATCTATTTCTTAATTTTTAAACTAATCAACAACCATTGTTGAAATTTTGAAAAATGTGAAAAAAATCTACATGAGTAGGAAAAAAAGTAGCTTAAAATCTTTTGAGTTATTATAGCATATTTTTTATATTTTTTTGTTAATCTCTTTGAGATTTCACTATACATATAATTTCATATCCTGCTTTTGCATTTATATTTTAAGATGAGGATCTTCTTATTTAAAACATCTAGCAAACACAATTTTAAAGCAAAAATGGATACTTCTTTGTTTCCTATTCTCATTATATGAATAATTCATGTTAGCTATAGAAATTTGAAATAATATACAA
>PVJN01039131.1:0-19945 GCA_004026805.1 Lasiurus borealis
TAAAAGGCTTTAGAATCAGTTTTAAATTTGAGAGCTGTCATTTATGTGACCTCAGAAGAGGTTTTTCACTTTATTAAACTTGCTTCTTTTTTTATAAATAGGAAGGAAAGAAATATTCACTTTTAAATGTTATTTTGCTTATTGCCTAGAATATATTGCAGTTTGTTTGGTTTGTTATTCTCTTACCTAAATGTTTGAATGGAAAAAGTACTCAATCCATTGATAAGATGTTTTGAGCTTCAGCCTCCAAGGAGGGTGTCTCCACACATCACTGAAACATTAACTATGGGGTTTCACTGCTGAGCAACCAGGGCTGTACCCAAAAGGCCATGCGCCTCTGTGGTCTCCTGTGCAGCTGCCTGCTGAGAGTGCTCCTGATATAATTAAGAGTGGCAAAGTTTTAATGAATTCCACAAGGAGATTGTTTTCTGACACTTACTTTTTAGCTCTTGAAATAGCTTCCATTCCTTTGAGATCAATTAAAACTTAAAAACTAAATCTTTGTCAAGGTGCTTGAGGCAACTTTCCAACTGTGTCTTTTTAATGAGTTCCTTAAATGGCTCATGGACCCTGAGGTTCTTTCGTGAAATAACTGAAGTTACAGGAGCTCTGGGAGCTGGAAAGAGGACAAGAAAAACTGAGAAACCCTAAAGGTGATTTCTCTGGGCAGGCTCAGAGGTGTCCATATCTTTCAATTTACAATTGTTAGATTCAGTCACAGCCACTGAGGGAGGGAAGATCGAAGGGAGAGCACTCCAAAAGGATTTAACAGGTCACTGGTTAAGGCTTTTCCAATTAGTTTCATATATGAGTGCAGACTTTGGGCCTCTCAACTCTGTCCTGTCAACTATTAGCTTGAGCACTGATCAGATCTGCAGTGAGGAGCATAAGTACTCTCACCATCTCTAGCCCCAGACTCAGGCTACCTCAGATCTGTAATTAACCTGACGATATGGCAGGTGGTTCTCTTACCCCAGGAAATCAGCACACAAATAATGTGTATATATGCTTATATGTATACAAACCAGATTGAACTTTAAATTGAATGGATTAATAATGAAAAACATTTAAATCAAACTCTTTCATAGAACTAAGTTTGGATCCATGAAGCTAAGTAATGAAATAGACTAATATTTATTGCTGAAATGACCAATTCTTTTGAGTTCCTTGACCTTGTGTTTCCATTGGTTTTCATGCTCACCATCTATTAAATATACCAGTGGAATGGAGTTGGGGTCAAGGTAAATGGAAGAACATGGGATGGATTCGAGTTATTATAGGTAGATGAGGCAAGAGAGACACTGACATATCTCTAATGGAATTTTATAAAGATCCTTCAGTTTATGACTTAAAGCTAAAGAATTTCTCAAATTCCTTTGAGAAAAAAAAACACCATAAGTTACTAATAGTCAAGATTTTCTTGAATATGCAAGGGCAGTTTTGTTTTGTAAAAAAGGAGATACATTAAATTAAATTTGTGTTAAAGAAAGAGAGAATTTTTAGAGTGAAGAGTTAATTGATAGAAATATACAATTATAAGTGACAATAAGGGGTCTATTTGCACAAGGAAAATGTATCAGACACATTTATCTCCTCTCCCTTCCAAGACACTATTAAAATGGCAATAGAGCAAAAGACATAACCCATAGGAGCAAAAAGAATGGCAGAGGAGATAGTGAATCAGAGAAATTGAAACATACTTTTAAATATGGAAATCACATGGAGGAATGATAACTAATTTATTAGAGAAAAAGCTACCTACTAACAAGCCTGCAGAAAGGGAAAAACACAGGAGGTAAGACAGGTTATCTCCAAGAACCCCTGAAGGGCTGCAGACTTGAGCACATTAGCTACAGTGGAGGGTGGAGGTGGCAAAAGGGTGAAAACCAGGCAAGATGAGAGTCTATTATTACAGTGTTTGGATCTTCTGACTTCTGTACCACCCCAACACAAGCCAGTCAACAGCTCACTCTAGGCAGGAGTGGGGAGGCTCATTCTATGGAGAAACTGCAGAAGAGGGAAGTTGTGGGGAACCAGGCCAGCAGCGGAGAGCAGTTAGGGGAGACCAGGCCTGCAGGGGAGGACACTTAGTGGCAACCAGGCCTGCAAGGGAGGGGACAGTTGGGGGAGACCAGACTGGTAAGGGAGGGCAGTTAGGGGCAATCAGGCTGGAAGGGGAGCAGTTAGGCATCAATCAGGCTATTAGGCAGAAGCACTTAGGGGCAATCAAGCAGGCAGGTGAGCAGTTGGGAGCCAGCAGTCCTGGATTGTGAGAGAGATTGGGACTAAACCGGCAGTCAGACATCCCTCGAGAGTCCCAGATTGGAGAGGGTGCAGGCTGGGCTGAGGGACACCGCCTCTATGCACGAATTATATATATATATATGTGTGTGTGTGTGTGTGTGTGTGTGTGTGTACATATAGCCCAGCTGATGTGGTTGAGCATCAGCCTATGGACCAGGAGGTCATGGTTCAATTCCCAGTCAGGGCACATGCTCAGTTTGCAGGCTCCATCTTCAGTGAGGGGCATGCAGGAGGTAGCCAATTAATGCTTCTCTCTCATCATTGATGTTTCTATCTATCTCCCTCTTTCTTCCTCTCTGAAATCAATTTAAAAAATTAAAAATATGTATACATAAGTACAGAGTGAATATAGATGTATGTGTGTATGTAAGTTTCAAATCCATGCATAATTGAAGCTGAACTCTAAAATTTTCAATATAAGTTAAAATAATTACCAAGAGTGATTTTGTTTTAAGGGTAAAATTCTTCTCTTTGTCAACGTTTTATTTGATTGTTGTAAATATTTTATTTTAAAATAATTTTAAACTTACAGAAAAAGTATATATATTCTCCAGTATGTGTAATGTTAGTCTAGTATTTTAAAATACTAACAGTATAATATTTTAGAATATGGAGAAACATCTCAATATCTAAAATATGGTTAAATAAATTATAATATGCTCACACAATGGGATACTATATAACTATAAAAATTAAGTTTATTAATTGATTGCCTAGATTATTATTGGTGAGTGTGACAGCATAGGAAGATATATGAGCTTGACTATGTTTTAAAAATATATGAAATCTGAAAAAAAAAAGAATAGTAAATGTTAACAAAATTTACCTCTGAATGGTGGTCTTGGTGAATTTTATTTTTCTCTACTTTAAGTATATACATTCATTTAAAATCAAAGGAGGACTGAAGCATTTAAAAGGTTGTTCTGTGTAACAAACACTAAAGCAAATGAAACTCAGCCAGGTATCATGACCATCTTCCATGTGACTTGTATATTCATGTGCCTCCTGGGCTTACTAAGTGTAATCTACCAGACAAGGAAGAGGGCAGTGGCTAAGAGTGTGAAGTTATAGTCAGACTGAGCTGGGCTCAAGATTACTTACCTCTTTGCAGTCCTAATTTTCTCATTCACATGAACTCATTCCGTTTTCAGTGTATTTTGAGCAATTCATGCATGAGAGAGAGCATATATGCAAAGTTTCTAGAACAGTTCCTGATATACACCAAGAACTGAACCAATGTGTCAATTATCATTACCAGCTGAGCTCTTAGAAGCAAAGGATTATGTTTCTAGAGATAAATGTGAACTCAATTTAAGATACAGTTAGCAACAAAACATAGGTCCAGATAGAAAATACTATTAAATGGAATACACAAATTTAAACTAGACAACTTTTATTTATTTTAAAACAGTTTATCTAATGGGTGCTGACTGGTAAGGAATTCACCATAATGAATAATTCCACTCATCTTTAGGTGTTGATCAGATGAGAGTTGAGCAGGGTACACCATATCTCAACCTCTGAACTCTCCTGATAATGGAAATGAGATGGCTTATGATCTTGAGGTTTGGGGAATATTGAAGATTCTGTATGTGAGACAATTCCACATCAGTAATAATTAATTGTGAATTTTACCTAGATCACAACTAGAAACTTAAGAAAAAACTTGCTTTGAGCTTAAAGTTCTTGGCACTACTAAATTTCCTTTTGACTTGTCCTCATCTTATATAATAAAGAGGTAATATGCAAATTGACCCTCACGCCCTTGCATCATCACAAGATGGCCACCCACACATTGTCACAAGATGGCCAGCAGGGGAAGACAGTTGGGAGTGACCAAGCTTGCAGGCGAGAGCAGTTGGGGGGAGATCATGCATGCAGGGGAAGGCAGTTGAGGGGGGACTAGGCCTGCAAGGGAGGGTAGTTGGGGGCAAGATTAGGCTGGCAGGGGTGGGCAGTTGGGGGTGAGATCAGGCCAGCAGGAGAGGGCAGTTGGGGGTGATCAGGTCAGCAGGGGAGGGAAGTTGGGAGCAATGACTGTCAGGGGAGTGATTAGGGGCCAGAAGTCCTGGATTGTAATCAGACAGGCAGGCAGGTGAGTGGTTAGGAGACAGCAGTCCCAGATTGTGAGAGGGATGTCTGACTGCTGGTTTATGCCTGATCTCCTAAACTGGCAGTCGAACATTCCCCAAGGGGTCCCAGATTGGAGAGGGTGCAGGCTGGGTTGAAAGACACCCCCTTCAGTGCACGAATTTCATGCACTGGGCCTCTAGTTCTAGTTCTAAAAACATGAAACCCTTCTTATTCTCTTGATCAATAATAAATCACTAGTCTTTGATTAATATATAAGTATTTCAAAATCTTTATATATTAGGCAAGTTGTCATTGAAATGAGGAAAAGTATATTTACATCGCTACTTTCACTACTACAATGTGTACAGGATGTGAAAGAATCTTGAAAAAAGACTTGAGTTTCATGGCTGCTACTCCACACTAACTAATAGATAATAAGGTGAGCCTTCCTCATATGGATGTTAGCTCAAATCCAACCACATCCAGTGAGGAACATCAATATAATTATGAGAAGTCCAGTATTAAAGTTTTGGAAAAGATCTATTCTTTAGCTAATTGTGTTATAAATTGTGAAAAAAAGACTTGAGATTCATGGCCGCTATTCCTTAATCAAACCCAAGACCATTCAGTCTGCAGGCCATTGCTCTATCTACTGATCCAAATTGATTAGGGTAGTTGGAGATTTTTAACCAGGAGATATATATATATATATTATGCTTTGCGTTTGTAGGGGATAATTGTTACTATGTAGAGAATGGCTTGTGTGACAGCAGGAATGGAAGTCTGAAGCCAAGTTAAGAGACTATACAGTATACACTGAGTGGCCAGATTATTATGTGTTCCAAGATCATAATAATCTGGCCACTCAGTGTATATAGTATATTTGTCCCCCTGATTAAAATAAAGCTTCACATAACTTAAAATACAGATCAAGTGTTTTAATTTAACTAATTAATGTTAAGGCAAAAATAATAACACAATCTATCTTTGTTAGAGATCAGATAATTATGAGTTGGTAAGATATTATTTATAGTACTAGAGGCCCAGTGCACGAAATTCATGCATTGGGGGTGCATGTCCCTCAGCCCAGCCTATACCTTCTCCAATATGGGATCCCTTGAGGGAAGTCTGACTGCCCTCTCACAATCCAGGATTGCTGGCTACCAACTGCTTGCCTGCTTGCCTGTCTGATTGCCCCTAACTGCTTCTGCCTGCCAGCCTGATCACCCTCTAACCACTCCCCTGCCAGCCTGATTGATGTCTAACTACCCCCCTGCCAGCCTGTTTGCCCCTAACTGCCCTCTTCCCTGCAGGTCTGGTCACCCCCAACTGCTCTCCCCTGCAGACCTGCCCTCCCCGCCACCAACTGTCCTTCCCTGAAGGCCCGGTTGCCTCCAACTTCCCTCCTCTGCTAGCCTGCTCATCCCTAACTGCCCTCTCCTGCATGCTTGATTGCCCACAACTGCCCTTCCTTGCAGGCCTGGTCCTTCCCAGTTCCCCTCCTCTGCTTGCCATCTTGTGGTGGCCATCTTGTGTCCACATGGGAGCATGATCTTTGACCACATGGGAGCAGCCATCTTGTGTGTTGAAATGATGGTCAATCTGCATATTACTCTTTTATTAGATAGGATAGAGGCTTGGTGCATGGGTGGGGGCCAGCTGGTTTGTCCTAAAGGGTGTCCGGATAAGGGTGGGGGTTCCCTTGGGGTGTGGGCAGCCTGGGAGAGGGGCCTGTGGTGGTTTGCAGGCCAGCCACACACCCCAGTGACCCAAGTGGAGGCCCTAGTATCTGGGATTTATTTATCTTCTATAATTGAAACTTTGTAGCCTTAAGTGGAGGCCAAGGCAGGCTAGGGCTGCAGAAGCTTGGCTTCCTCCATGGCTAAGGGGCAACCCTAGCCTCCTGTTCTCTCCAGCTCCATGGCTGCCACCATTTTTGTTTGGATTTATTTATCTTCTATAATTAAAACTTTGTAGCTTGGAGTGGAGGCCTGGGCCATCCAGAATGTGTGGAAAGCTTGGCTACCTCCATTGCCAGGGAAATCCAAGCCTCCCTCCTGCTCTCTTCATGGCCACAACCATCTTGGTTGGGTTAATTTGCATACCTGCTCCTGATTGGCTTGTGGGTGTGGCTTGTGGGTATAATGGAGTGATGGTTAATTTGCATATTACTCTTTTATTAGATAGGCTAGTATAGGCAGTGTGGTCCACAAGTGGGACACAGATTTAAAGTTATACAATAATATTTAGGTGTGTGTTTGGGGTGAGAAGAGATGGCAGTGAGTGAAGCTGTGTGAGGAGTCTGGAAGGGGCAGGGGGATGAAAGGGGGAGGGAAGCACCCAGTCTTACTGAAACTGGTTTCCATGACCCTCGGACTCACAATATATTTTTGAAGATTTTAGCCCTGAATAAAGCAATCAGTTCTTTGTGGCTCCTTGTTCTTCAGTTGATCTTCCTCCATACAATGGAACAGTTCTGTGTGGAGCATAGTTCTTCAAAAGAAAAATAAACACAAAAAATAAGTTGCTGATTTCTAACAGGAAAAATACATTTTAGTAATTGTGCAATGAGTAACTGCTTACATATACATTACAGTCAAATATTTGGAGTTAAGGTATTGGTCACATAGATGCGTGATTATAACTTCATTTCCTGTAAAAGATTTCAAATTGCCCCTGCTAGCATGGCTCAGTGGTTGAGCGTTGACTTAAGAACCAGAAGATCATCAATTGGATTCCTGGTCAGGCCACATACATGGGTTGTGGGCTCAATCCCCAGTTGGGGGTGCGTAGGAGGCAGCCAATCAATGATTCTCTCTCATCACTGATGTTTCTCTCCCTTACTCTTCCTTTTTCTCTGAAATCAATCAAAATATATTTAACAACAAAAACAAAAAAAAATGACTTCAAATTGCATTCATGCTTCTGTGTACACATAATGAAAAATGGGCAACATAATGAAGCTGACCTTCCCTTAAGTCTGCTTCGTTTAATTCTGTGCCTGCTTTTCTAGAATGCTACGTCTCTAACTATACGCAGTTTAGTGGTACCAAAGAATATAAAGTTGTTGCCTGTCAATAAAAATCACAAACTTGAAAAATGTTTTAATTAATGTTGTGAATCTATATCTGTTTATATTATTAAATTTGGAATTAATACTAAATGTATGTGTTTAATGTCTTTTTTAACATTAGGCTCAAACCTCTCTCCCTGTCTTCTAATTCAAGCATTCCTTAGACTGTGGTGCACAGCAGTGGCATTGAAGATGGAGAGAAGTGAACAAAATTTAAGTAATTCTGGAAAGGAAGAAGAATGACTCAGTTTCTCACTTGAGTAACTTGGAGATAAAGAGTGAAATTCTATTTTCATGTTGGTAGTCCTTGGACCACATCTCTGCTGTTTAAGGACTCTACCAAATGCTTAGCACTTAAGAGATAAAAGGAGAATTGATGGTTTTCTAACAACAACAACAACAACAACAACAACAACAAACCAACAAATATGCACACAATTTGTCCTTCAGAATCTTACTTATTAGTACTCTGTATATCTAATATTGACTTTTCTGTGTTTAAAAATGCCATTCCTCCTTGTCCTTCCCCTTGAGTCTATACTATGGCCCTGGAGATACAAGAGATCATGTGGAGTTTTGTCCCCTAATTGGAGGAAAAAATGAGAAGATGTGAAACCCATTTCTTTCCCAATCATTAGCTCTTTTTGAGAGTGTTGAGGAATTTAGAAGAATGTGAGAAGTTGATGGAGTAGAGAAGTTGATGGAGGTATTTCCAGGGTACTGACAGTAGCTCCTTTTGAATGTGATAGATTTCTGGCAGGGTGCACTATTGAAAAATCTCACATTGGAAATATTTGGTCATTTGCCTCCCAATCCTTGACATCATATTCTATCAGTTGTCTCCTTGTTTCATGCTTTTCATTTTCATAGTGATGTTGCTGCAAATTTGTATGGTATTTCTGGTTAACATTTTAATAACAGGATCTTTGTAAATTAAAATGTTCCATGCATGTTGTATAATGTTCACCCTTGTACAGGTCAATGCAAATGGGAAATGAAGTTAAAAGTACTATCTTTTTCTTTAAGGGTAATAATGGCTTTCTCGCCGAAACCGGTTTGGCTCAGTGGATAGAGCGTCGGCTTGTGGACTGAAAGGTTCCAGGTTCGATTCCGGTCAAGAGCATGTACCTTGGTTGCGGGCACATCCCCAGTAGGGGGTGTGCAGGAGGCAGCTGATAGATGTCTCTCTCATCATTGTTTCTAACTTTCTATCCCTCTCCCTTCCTCTCTGTGAAAAATCAATAAAAAATATAAAAAAATAATGGCTTTCTCTCAGTAACTTTGGCTTATTTTACTTTTTCTGTGAATATTAATTTCAGTATAAATCTATGAAAAATTTTCTTATATCTAAAAAGTAGACTTAGAATTACTCATATGACCAAAGATAATACTTTAGTTTGTGTTCTGGCATAGCATAGAGCAAGTATAGTTCATTGGTTTCCTTTGTTTATATTTTCTAATTTGCTGTCTATTTTTCTTCTTGCTCTCTTTTGGTGATTCATCTTCCTCTATCCATCTATTGAATATTGGTCATTCTTAAGATACTACTCATGTCTTCTTTTCTTCTCATGGAACCTGTTCTCCTTAATGAACTTCTTTAAATTAACCATGACTGTAACTATCACCTAATACAGATGATTCCCAAGTCCTTACCTTTGGCCTAAGTATCTCTAATAAACTGTAAAAACAATTTAATCAATTGGACACACCCAACTGTATATCCCATAGTCATATCAAATTATCACATTTAAAACTATACTCTTTTTAAACCCTTGCCATATATACTCTTCCCAAGTATTGTCTATATAAAGGAATGCAACCACTCTTTATGCAGACACATAAGTCAGAAACCTGAGAAACATCTGAGTTCTGCTCTTTTCCTCAGCCCACAGTAGAAAATCACAAAATTTGGATAACCGAGTTTCCTTTAAGTGTTTTATGTACATTTTCTCTTACTTGTTCCCATAGCTACCACCTTTACTCAGGTAGACATTATCTCCCACTTACACATCTCAACTCTTTAGATATCTCAGCCTCACAGTTTCCAACCTTATTCTTTTAAACAGTCCTTTGCGCTGAACAAAAAGTAATCTTTGCAATCACATATTTAGTCATATCATTTTATTATTTGTTTGTTTGTTTGTTTGTTTGTTTTCCTAATCTTTATTTAAAATGAAGTTCAATACCTATGACATGGCACCAAAGTTTGTCTGTGAAACCCTGTCCCAATATTGTTCTTTTGCTGTGCCTTCCTCATACCCTAGGATACATCTGGCATGTCCTGTCCATCTTATGTCTTCTCGGATGGTGTCCCACCCCTTTCAGAATAATCTAGTACACCTTCTCTTTGTCCCACGGTATACTATGCACACTTCCAAAACAGTCCCTAAATTGTTTATTTACATGGCTAGTTCTATAGGGAAACTGTAATGTCCTTCACATTCAAGGCAGTATGTCATTAATGTTTGCTTCTCCAGTATCTAGAACAATGCCCACATGTAGCAGATACTCAATAAATGTAAATTGAATGAGTAGATTAAGAAATGAATGACTCAATTAAATTTAATATCTACATCTGAGTAATTATGGAGATAAAGTATTCATATATGGAGAGATCCTATATAGAAATTGAAACTCATCTTGGTAATATTTTATTTAGTTCTCCAGTTTTAGGTAGTCACTAAATTAATTTTATCTAGTTAAATGCTTCCTTTAATTTTTAAACCATTATACATGGCTTTTAAATTTTTCTTATCTCTTCTCCAGAGGTTTAAGGGAAATTGTTCCTTGAGCTTCTTTAGTTGTATGTTTTCAATCATCAACTGGACTGTGAACCAAAAACCATAGCCAAATTTTCTTTCCTTCCTTGTTAACACAGAACCACCCTGCACACACATAAAAACCTGTATCTCTCTAAGAAAGTAAAGTATCAAATGTGTTCTGATAAGGTTTTGTACAATTCTCTCCAAAATTGCCCAATGAGCAAACACACATAAATACACACATTCACACCTGTAGGCTTGACACATAAGAGAAACAATTAGAAAAAATTTTCAAGAAATTCTCTATTTATATTTTATTTTCTGTTATATAAAGACAACACCTCATTCCAGTGCATCATTGTATCAGGGTATTCACTGAACATCATGGTTATATCATAGCCTAGATATGAATTTGACATTCCTGCCCTCTAAACCCCAAGACATCTCTTCAAGGCTAGCTTTATTTTGGTTTCTGTTTTCCCTTACTTCTAATACCCCATATAAAAATCTCAGATACTATGTGAAAATGTCTCAGCATCTTTCTCACCAAGGGTAGGAAGTTTGATAAACATGATTTTCTTACTTACCAATACCAAACTTAAAATTAGATAAGGAGAAATAAATTAATGCCAGTTTTTTAATTCATTATCTCATAAGGATGATGCTTTGCCTCCTCCGAGCTTCACTATTTCATTTGGGACAAAACTGAGATCCAGGACCCATCACTATCCATATACTTAGGAGGTATAATTTGCGATGTGCTCCCAGGAGTATGTTTATCCTTATTATGATACAAGTTTCGTGTATATGGATCCAGCTGGGTATTAAGTCAATAATACCAGCTTCTTTTTTTCTGAACATCTATCCCCAGGGCCCAGAGAGAAAGACAAACAACTTCTGGTTTTCCTGGTAGAGATGGTATCTATATCTTTTGTGACCTTGTTTCATCTCTCTCGGGGATCCTCAGGAACAATCTAGGAGGTCTTGGGTGTCGATGACCTCACTGTATAACCTTTACAGCTGTGCTCACAGTAAGCCAGCCTATCTCTGCATTCGCCTGCATCAAGAGAACAAGGACAGAGGAAGTCAGTGGGACCCTTTCTCCCGCCCCACATGGGAGTCCATTCTGTGGGACTCTTTTCTTCTCTCCACGTGGGAGTTTGTACTTGTTCTCCAATAAATCTCCACCTTTGCTGTAAAAAAAAAAAAAGGGAACTGGGACAACTCCTGCACCTACCAAGATCTTCTTTCCACGACTTTTGGCAGGAGCAAGATCCTCAGCTCTGATCTGCAAAATCTCTCCTCACTTCTGTGCAGTTTCCTCTAAATCGAATATCTCTGAGATAAGACCTTAGTGCCGCAGTGAGTAAAGGGCCTTTTGCAAAGTGTGATAATTTACAGAAAGAAAATGGTCTAGAAATCAGTAAACTAAATGGGAGGTACATGGTCAACTTATGGGCTTAAGACAGGGTTGGAATTTGCAGATCTGGGGTTATAAGTTGCCCATTGAGAATGAATGCTCTTGAATGTCATGAATTGTCATGTAATATGTGTACACTTATATGAAATATATTAGGTTTTCCCTATGGCCATATGGTTGGTGAAATGTATTGTCTTTCATCTATCATCCAGCCATACATCCAGATGCAGTGGTCCCAGAAACAGTATCTACTCGGAAGCAGGGGAGAAGCCCTATAAGAGGCTCGGGTGGGATAGGAGGGGGTAATGTTATTTTGTTAATTCTTTACATAGATAACCACTTGCCCTGACTCTGTACCATGAATTAATTCTATGAAGACTGGACAGATTAGTGATGTTGCTCTGCTCGTGCCCAGAAGGCAGACAGCTATATTTTCCTGTATAGAATCAATAAGTAAAAAACTTACTGTCAACATTTGCTAAAGCCCTAAACCTCGAGAATACAGAGGAAAACGCACCTCTTTGAAATTGTGTTTGTAAATCTCATCCTCTAATTCATTAATTCATATATTTACTCCTGATCATTTATTGAGCACCCGAAATGGGCAATATACTTGGCACACATTATATAATAAGAGCAAATCAAAGGAGGAGGAAAAATGGGAAGAGAATTAAAAATCTAAATAAATTAGAAAGTAAAACTACATGAGAATATGGCTATGAACCTTTCTAAAAAATAAAATAATAAGTCATTCTGAAAAATGATTTATTCTGTGGCTGCCATCGGGATGGTAAAAATGTGGATCTTGCAATCAAAGTTAATAAAATTCTTTAGAAATGAAAACAGTACATGATACCTTGTGCCCACTTAGACCAGTTACCTGAACAGATTGTATTTCTACTTTCGTATGGATAAAAGGATCTGATGTAATGACCCTGAAAGGGACTGCTAGCTGAGTCAGCACACAGTGGGCACCATAAATGTCCTCTTTCTGTTTAATAACTAATCCAGATCTGCATTTGCTCCTCAGCCACCAGCATCCTGCAGTGACCCACACACGCACTGTCGCCAGGGCATGATGGAAAATCAGACATGGGTCACAGAATTCATCCTCCTGGGATTCCTTCTCAGCCCAAACATGCAGCTGCTCCTCTTTGTACTCTTCTCTCTGTTCTACGCCTTTACCCTGCTCGGCAACGCAGTTATCTTGGGGCTCATCTGGCTGGACTCCCGACTGCACACACCCATGTACTTCTTTCTCTCACACCTGGCCATTGTTGATATTTCATATGCTTCAAACAATGTCCCAAAGATGCTGGAAAACCTTCTGAACAAGGAAAAAACTATCTCCTTTGTCCCATGCATAATACAGACCTTTTTATACATGGCTTTTGCTCACACTGAGTGTCTCCTCTTGGTAATGATGTCCTATGATCGGTACGTGGCAATCTGCCACCCCCTCCATTATCCTGTCATGATGAGCTGGAGAGTGTGCACAGTTCTGGTTGCCACTTCCTGGGCATGTGGTTCCCTCCTGGCTCTGGTCCATGTGGTTCTCATCCTGAGGCTGCCCTTCTGTGGGCCTCATGAAATCAACCACTTCTTCTGTGAGATCCTGTCTGTCCTCAGGCTGGCCTGTGCTGACACTAGGATTAACCAGGTTGTCATCTTTGCTGCTTCTGTATTTATTTTAGTGGGGCCCCTCAGCTTGGTGCTGGTGTCCTACACACGCATCCTCTTTGCTATCCTGAGGATCCAGTCTGGGGAGGGTCGCAGAAAGGCCTTTTCCACCTGCTCCTCCCACCTCTGTGTAGTTGGTCTCTTCTTTGGCAGTGCCATCGTCATATACATGGCTCCCAAATCCTACCACCCTGAAGAGCAGCAGAAGATCCTGTCCCTGTTTTATAGCCTTTTCAATCCTATGCTGAACCCGCTGATCTACAGCCTGAGGAACGCAGAAATCAAGGGTGCCCTGAGGAGAGTGAAGTGAAAACGAAGAGCAGAGTGAGGGATGTCAGAGAGAGGCCTGAAGGTGGAAGATTTGTCCTCTGTGAGATCTGGGGGAATGGTGATGTGAATATTCAAAAATCTCATGTCTTAGATTTCTGCTATCAATATTATATATTCATCAGATTCTTTCCTTAACATGGTGTACTGTCTAGAACATGGAGCATAAGTAGAAAGTGACAGAGAGCATAGGCTTTGAGACAAGTCTCAAAGTGGAGAATCACAGGGGCAGAGAGCCACAGACTCCTACAGCAAATTCACAGCATGATCTGAGGTACAGTTTATCTTCTGTTGAGGATTTGTTTTCTATAATCTCCTTTTAGGTTCCTCTCTAATTTCCATTGCCCTTATTGCTGAAAGTATATGCTAACAATTCCATAATATACTACTACAAAGGGCACCTCTATCAAGACAGACTACTCACCTGGGGATAAGAAGGCTCCTATTGAGTCAACTCTCTGCTCTGGAATGTAATGACTAGAGATGACATTCGATCTGAAAAAGCATCTGCATCTGAGCCCAATAAATCTATTTCTGTGAAAAGCAAAGTTTAATTGTAAGAATTTTCAAGACAGAAATATCGGAATCTTAGTTTAATTTCATTCTGCACCATTTGGTTAGAAAGACCTTGTGTCTATAATAAATAAACTAGGGAAGTTATCTTTCCCAAAGTCCTGGTGACAGAGTTGATGTATGTCAGCACCCATTAGGATGATCATAACATAAAATATCCAAGGAGTAAGGAAATCCTATGAAAGGAATCCTATGAAAGGAAGAAAGCATGAAGGAAGGCTAATAGCTTGACAGAACTTTGTAGAAACCTTAATAGAATTCCAAGGAATACCTACTCCAGGGACTATAAATCACTTCTTCTGGACCCAAGTGATCAGAATGATATGGAAGAGAAATTTATTTATTTTTAAAACACAAGTTCAGGACTTAAGTGGCCAGCACAGTATAATGAGTGATTTTCTTTAACACAGTAATTATGGTGTCTTCTGAATTCTCTTCCTCTCTATTGTTTTATCATGCACCATTCAAGTGTATCATATATGTGATAGTATATTACCTGCTTTCTCTGGATTTATTTTTTATCTGAATTTTCTCATATATGATTATCACTTTATATTTTTATTCGCTCATGAAATTAGGAAGCAAAGGGGAAGCTTTTCCCTCCACCCTTCTATTTTCCTCTCAGTTCTCAAAAACCCTAATTTATTAGCTCATTTGAGAAAAACATTTTATCTCTGTCCATTAGTCTTTTTATTTCCATGGAATCAAGACATTTCCAGCCCCAGAAAACCATAAACTTTGCTCTGAGCTCTTTTGCCTCAGTATAAGAACAATTTGAATAAAGCAATTGATATTGGCTCTAATTGTAACAAAAAGCACTATTTAATTATTGAGTGCCCTATTTTAAAGTTAGAAAGAAAAAAAGTAAGTTTTTTTAACTATATCTAGATAAATTTTTATTTTCTCTAAAACATGTATATCTTGTGTTAAGGTTAAAACCACAATAAAGAAGAGGAAAAAGAAAATATAGGAAAATTTCTATCACACAAAACATAAGCCATAGGTTTGAATTTAGAATATTTTTTAAAAGGCCCGTTAGGAAAATTAGGGATGGCATTCACTCTTATTATGTCAGTTCAAAAATACCTGACAAAGAATGGGCCTAAAAAACCAAGCTTCTATGAAGGTGCCAATGAATTATAGAGATAGTCTCCAGCTGGTCTGAGAAGTGGTGAGGACTGAAAGCAAAACAAAACACGAAAACCTCTATTTTGTTACTAAACTGCAGGAAATGTTTGAGTGTATGAGGAACTTCTATTAACTGTTTTAATATTTGAGTTTTAAGATTCTAATAAATTATATTTCGCTCTTATAATGTCTTTTGTTTTGGAGGTATACTCCTAATTAGAGTTTATTTAGCACATGTGTCCAAGTACTGCTTATGAATATTATCTTATGACTGTATGTATATGTGTGTGTGTGTGTATATATATATATATATATATATATATATATATATATATATATGCTCTTTCAACATGAGTCACTGTTTTCAAAGAGATGAGAAACAAAAAAAGGATGCATTTTCTTTATCCTGAGGATTCTGTGAGGTATTTCCCAATTACCCTACTTACTAGTACATTTCACCAGTAACACTGTGCAATCAACATTATTCCTTTTTTATTGTTGACACTATTACAGATTTCCCATATCCCAACTTCCCCTTACCCACCTCCATCCAGCCCCAGCTTCTCTTCCTCTGGCCACCACCACACTATTGTCAGTGACCAAGGGCTATGCATATATATTCTTTGTCTTCACCTATTTTCTTCCTTTCATAGATAAGGCAGCAAACTTCCAGAGTGATTTAGTAATTTTGCCTACACCACACAGCCAATTATAGGACTAGCTGGGGGTCTAACATCATCCTACTTAGCTTGTTAGCATTCTTCCCAACATATCACAGATTTTAACTCAACATGACTTGGTGTTGGCATCTACCTGACAGAGCAGAGTGAGGGAAACAAAACAAAGAATTTATATTATGCTGGTCAAAGCATTAACTGTAAAAGTCCTGATGATAAAGGTGCAAAATCCAGATGGAACACATCTGTTATCATTGGAAAAACATTACTTCTCTTGATCAGAGCAGAAACTCTCATGTGAGTGCCCTAATTAGGCCTAGTAACAATTCCTTTTCCATGTCACTGTCCACTGCCCTAAAGGAGGCAACCTTCGTAAGACACCACGCTGTTCTCAGCATCTCATGTTACCTAGGATTCTAGTCCTTTGTCCATCATCAAGTTTACCCATTCATTTTCTTTTCTTTTATTAGGAATCTCTGGAAGCTTCCCTGCTTCACCTGTATATGGACCTAGGATAGACCTCACCAGTGCTCTAGGCTGATTTATTGAAGGAAAGCAGGAACCCAGCACAGGCTCAAATTGAGGGGCATCCTATTTTGGATTCATATCCATATTATGCCACTGCTTCTAAACCTATGTAGCCTCCACAATCTGGGGGTTTATCTAGGCAAAACTGGAACAGAGGTAACTAAGACAAAAAGAGGGTGAGAATCTATACCCATTTGTGTCAGAAATTCATTTTCACAAGAGTGGGGTTGGAAGGAGAAGGCTGAGGCATTAAGAGATGTGGGAATGTCAGAAATAGGAGCTATTGTGGTTATGAATAAAATAGAGGTCCAGTGCATGAAATTCGTGCACTTGGGGGGTCCCTCAGTCTGGCCTACACCCTCTCACAGTCTGGGAGCCCTCAGGAGATGCCCAACTGATGGCTTAGCGCTGCCATGGAGGCAGGAGAGGGTCCCACCACTGTTGCTGCAGTCACCAGCCTTGAGCCCAGCTGGTTGAGCAGCCCTCCCCCTGTGGGAGCACACTGACCACCAGGGGGCAGCTCCTGTGTTGAGTGTCTGCTCACTGGTGGTTAGTGCGTGTCATAGTGACCGGTTGTTCTGCCGTTTGGTTGACTTGCCTATTAGCCTTTTATTATATAGGATAAGCAAGGACTGCATTCTCATGAAGTGGAATTCCAAAATGCGATTAGAATTGAGAGGTTCATTGTGAGCAGCAAGAGGAGATGGGGGACAATGCCTCTTGTTTCGTGATCAATATGTGGTGTCAGAGAAGGTGGAGAGATAAACAGGTTCTGGGGTGGCACAAATAGGACAGCCACATTGGTGATGGTGGGGACCTGCCAAGTTTGAGTGGCCAGAGGCAGGTTTCTGGAGGAGACAAAGAAGGGACAGGCTAAATGGCACTGCAGTCAGTCTAGATTTCAGTTTTTGTCTCCATGATCTTGTTCCACTGACACTCAGTGTTCTTCAAGGTGTCCACAACAAGGCAACTTAGGAGGTGGAGGCAGTTCACCTTATCCCACAGCAGTGGTGGCAGCAATAACAAACATGGCATGGACACTTTGTGTTTACAGGGCTTCCAGCAGGCAGAGCCCCATAGAGACTTGCCTCTTGGTGAGAGGTCTGAAGGCTTTTCATCTCTTTAACCAAAGTTAGTGAGCCTGTCAATCTGGATGATGGTCTTCACCCAGAATTTCCCTGGTGGATCTCAGGGCAGCCTAGAGCAGCATGGGGTTGGTCAGAGAGCATTGCTGCTTCTGAATCAGGCTTCAGAGGAGGTAGGATATCTCATGCAGGGCTTGTGAGCTTGTGACCATTGGCCTTCAGAGGATGAGTCCATAGGGGACATCTGGGCAACCTCACACAAGCTTTCTTGTGGGTGCTAGGGATGCAGGTCCAAGGACCCAGGACTGCACTTGTAAGAACTGGAGACTGTGTTGGTATCCAGGGTTCTAGAAGTGGGTGGTAGATCCTCACTGTTGTGGGGGATGTTCCCATTGTCCTGTCCATTGGTCTCCACATGATTCTCTTGACTCTTGTTGGATCTTCCCTTCCATCTTGTTTGGGCAACGAAGTGGGATGGTTCCAGTTTCACAGCCTTGACTACCCAATGTGGGAGAGAAAATCTGCTCCCTGGAGGAGGGATGTGGATGGTTCTTGAGTGTCCAAACATGATGAAATGAGGAACAGATGGCAGGGGCCTCTTTGGAGGGTCCTTCCAGATCTTTGAGAGGAGCATCCCCATAAGGGGAGCATCCCCAAAAGGTGACCCCATGGCCTGTGGGAGACGGAACTGCCTCCTGAACTGGATGTAAAAGTCCTGATGATAAAGGTGCAGAATCCAAATGGAACATACTGTGACCAGGGTCCAGGGCAGGTGCAGGAGCAGCAGGGTAGACCCTGCCAGGCATCTTCACAGTTGACAGAGAAAACCACCGAGTGACATCCACTGACTGGGTCAGGGGTTGTGGAGCAGCCCCAGATTAGTTTACAGGGCAAGTTACCCATGAAGGGCCAGTTGTGTTCCAAACAGCTGAGAATAGAACAAAACACAAGGGGAATATCTCCCTGCTTCCTGTTCCTCTCCTGCTTCAGTGTGCTTTGATGTACCTTGAGTCAGGAGCTTCCTGATGTCTCTGTGACTCCTCATCTAGAAAGGTGCGCACTGGCAGCCAGCTCTGGAAGAGAGTGGTCAAAGAGCAACTGAATAATACCCCTTTTCTGAGGATTCTGCCCCATTTTCAATCAAGAACAAAAGAGATTCTGCAGCTTCCACAGAACTTCCAAAAAGCAGGACCATGCCCAACCTTTAGGTGCTTTCCTCTTCTGCAGTCCTTAAGTCCAAATGTGGATGCTAAATAGGTTGCTTTGTTTTATTTTAACCATCAATTCTTCTTAGATGAGTTGTAGCATCTAGCCTTTTGTTAACTATCACTTTTAATATTAAACTTATATGCTGATTATTCATAATCAGTATGAATAGTTTCAGGGGAACATTAGATGTACATTTTATAGACAAATTACAGAAAGGTGTTTAGGATTTGGTTAATTTTTATTGGTGAAGAATTATCCATTTGATAGAGGTTTCCTTAGAAAAGATGACACTAAAACAAGCAGTAAGAAATTTCTGTGTTATGAATTTAGATGGAACATATGGAATAATTTTCCTTGCCAAAGGAAATGATAGTAGGAGGATATTATTGAGTGACATTATAACCAGACAATCAATGGATCCATGCTGCCTGTCATTACTCGAGCCAATTAAGCAGAGACAGGGTTGAATCATATATGAGCATTTATTCCAATATTGCCAGCAATATGGGAGAGCATAATATCAGCCACAAAAATCTGCTGTCCACTCTACCATAGCCCCAGATCACAGGGATAAGCAGAATTACAGAGGTTAATGCTAGGGGCTTACTCATGTCACATGGATTCTACTTCCTTAAGGGATCACCTGGACCAGATTAGGTGCTAGGGCAGTGGTAGATTCATGAAATTCAAATACTATGGAGTGCTCAGGTTCTGTAATGAGTGATGCCTCAGAGGTGTGCTCTGTGCCTGTGTTTCTAACTGCATCCTGCCAGAGATGAGAGCAGAAATAGAAAAGAGAGTAACTTGTCTCCTTCCCAGTGGAGGTGGGCATGCACTGCGTCTCACAGCCCACCCTGCAGTGAGCCCTGAGAAGCTGACAACAAGCATGATCCTATCAGACAATAAACCCCTTTTCTGAGGATTGTGCCTTATTTTCAATCAGGAACAAAAGAGAAGGTTCTGTAGCTCCCACCAAAGCTCCGAGAAGCAGGACCCTGCCCGGCTATCAGGGGCTTTTCTTTTCTGAGGTCCTTGAGTCCAAATGTGGATGCTAAATAGGTTGCCTTGTTTTATTTTATCATAAATTCCTCCTAGATGGGTTGTAG
>PVJN01039132.1:0-22018 GCA_004026805.1 Lasiurus borealis
CGCAGGCCGATGCTCTGTCCACTGAGCCAAACCGGTTAGGGCAGTAGTGAGACATTTTAATAAACTCCATTCTTTCGTTTTCTTAAGCCTGCAAGGAGATCTCTGACACACTTAGGAAGGAGACACACTACCCACTGCTAAGATGTTGTGTATTGTCCCTCGGGGAGATCCTCAGGGAACCAGGGGAGTCAGCACATAAATTCTCCTCTGAACTGCGTCTAAAGTAGATGGGGCTGACCCTTCTCTCAGGAGAATTCACCTAAGTGTAAATCTTTTTGAAATTTTTAAATTAAAGGTCATAGTTAAGTCTAGAACATTCTTTTTTTTTTTAATATATTTTATTGATTTCTTACAGAGAGGAAGGGAGAGGGATAGAAAGTCAGAAACATCGATGAGAGAGAGACATCGATCAGCCGCCTCCTGCACGCCCCGCAGTGGAGATGTGCCCGCAAGCAAGGTACATGCCCTCAACCGGAATCGAACCCGGGACCTTTCAGTCCGCAGGCCGACGCTCTATCCACTGAGCCAAACCGGTCTCAGCTAAGTCTAGAACATTCTTAATCTTTATCTTCCTTTTAAATGCAGGCTGCTTTGCCCTCAAAATTGGGGGTGAGGGAGTAGAGATGGAGGTAAATACATAGTATCTCTATCTTACACATCCCTGATCACTAAATGGAAAATCAAAGTAATTGGGGAGGCTCAATAAAGCACAAAATTATTGTATTTTAAAAGTCTGCAGTCATTAACACATCTTGTAGAGCCTTACTTAGTAGCCTATGGATTTCATCTGCCACATTCATAACATTAGGAATAACAGCCCAGTGGAGTGCCCACATCGTTTTATACGCTGTCAAAATAGGCATGTTGAAGGTACCAGTTAAGGTGTATATGGTCCTGCAGTCTGGACTCTAAGCTGGTTCTATGAGAAAAAGAATGACTTCAACTCTTGTCCCTCTCTCTCAAGTCTAACCCCAGCATCCCATCTGCAGAGGTCTCCCTCCCAAGACCCTCTGCTGCCCCTGTCTCCTCCTCCTCGAGTGATCTCCAAGCCGACAGCCCCTATTTAAAAAAGAGAGCCTGAGAGCTATCCTCAAACCAGAAGCATGCCTTAAAGTGGTACCTCCTGAAACCACCCCTTACGGCCAGTGATGATCATTCCAGGCTGATCACCAGCTGAGAAATCCCAAAAGGGTAAATCTGGGAACTAGATAGGGCCTTCACAGCATCCCTCCAAACTCCTCCTCCTTCCACACGATAGAGCTGCACCTGTCTCAGGGAAGTCTAGGAGAAGCAGTTAAAAGCTTTTATCCTTTGGTCCTCAGAGTACATGACATCAGCTAGTGGCAGAAAGGCCTGAGCTAAAGGATCCCAGGGATTCCTTCAAGGAGATGATGAACTTGATCCAAATCCTTTTTTACTCTTGCCCTCGAAAAGTTGGATAGCGGCTCTTCATAGTCTGCTTTTCCAGGGTTATTAAAACTTAACACACGTTAGCATTTACATTTCTCCAAACTAACAATCCTCAGGAGCTCCTCACAGGTAATAAATAAACTGCATTTAACAGAACGTGCTGAGGGCGAGAGTGGACTCTGGGTAGCTGACTGAAAGTGGTGTCTAAATCTCTGAGGATCTCACTTTTGCTGATCCTGGAATCTTTTCAAAATGATACTAAATGGTCGGCTAAGTTATTACTCCATTATGATACCCAGATTCCTCTCTGCTCTCGATCTAACGAAATCACTTATTCACCAAATAGTATCTGCTCGTCTCAGGTTCTGTGATGGGTTCTTTAATAAGACAAAGCACAAATCTTCAGATTTGAGAAACTTTCAGTGTCGCCAGGAAGGAGGATAGGTGAGCAATTCAGTGTGATATAGGTGCTGTGACAGATGGGGTAGAGGCACCCAGCCAGGGAAGGAGACGCAATCATAACAGGCCTGAGCTGAGGGCTGGAGGATGGAAAGTAGTTAACAGACTGATACGGGGATGGAAGGGCTTTCCCGGCAGAGAGAGAGCCATGTATGTGAGGGCGCAGGGAGGGAAAGAGCATGACCCTCAGAGACCTGCAGGGAGCTCTGAAAGGCTGGAGTGTTGCGTTGGAAAGAAGAGAGGGGCTACGAGTGGAGGCTTGGGAGGCAGTAGGAGGTCAAAACACGCAGGGCTTTGCAGGCCAGTGGGAGCTTTTGAAAGTTTAGGTATCAGCCAGAACCGGTTTTGCTCCACAGTTGAGCATTGACCTAGGACTCAGGATGTCACAATTCAAGTCCCGGTCAGGACACATGCCCAGGTTGCAAGCTCCATCCCCAGTAGGGGGCGTGCAGGAGGCAGCTAATCAATGATTCTCTCTCCCTCTTTCTTCCTCTCTGAAGTCAATTAAAAAAAAAATCTCTAAGCTAAGTAGCAAAGTGACATGATCAGCTTACATTTGAGGAGATGGCACTGGCGACAGGGTCCACAATGGCCTGAAATGGAACAAAACTAGAGGCAGGCCTGAGAGACCACGTAAAAGTCTGTTGCCACAATCAGGGCGCAAAACTGATCAGGGCCTAACGTTCTAACAGCTGGAGAGAAAGGGGGTGTTGATGAGGTAGAATGGCTGGGACCGATAACCAAGGAGAATCAAGGATGCCTGCCCTTTAATAACCATCTTGAGAGGAAAATGGGCAGCATAGGAGGGAAGGATCGGTCTGGGGAAGGACCACGCAGAGTGGTAGGTGGTGAGTTCAGTGTGAGAAATACTAGGTTTCGGTGGCACGGGGGATATTGAGGTGGAAATGTGCAGGGCAGATCCGAAGCCGAGGAGAGAGGGGTTAGAGCTGGGCTTGGAGAGGCATCACATTCCCTTGTGATGGCAATCAGCTCGGAGACTGCCTAAGTAAGTGGCTCAGAGAGCGGAGAGGAAGCTGAAGGCCAAACGGGGACATATCAACATATAGGGTGAGAAAAAGGAGTGGCCAGAGAAAGACCAGGGAGGACCCAAGAGGGACCCACATTTTCGGGGTAGGTGCACCCTTCCTTTTCCTGTGGTGCTCTGCAGAATCTAGAACACTAAAGCCTTTTTTTAAATAATTTCTTTAATTGTAAAAATTAAAGAAATTAATACATAGGTGTTACATATGTGTCCTTATTCCCCCAATACTCCCCATGCCCTCCACTCATGCCCTCACCTCCCTGGTGTCTGTGTCCATTGGTTAGGCCCATATGCATGCATACAAGTCCTTTGGTAGATCTCTCCCCCTTACTCCCACCCTCCCCTACCTTCCCTCTAATTGATGTTTCTCTGCTCTGGAACTGTTTTTGCTCATCAGTTTATGATGTGAACACTAAAGCCTTTTTACCCAAAGCCTTTCCTGCACACAGGCCCACGTCACTCTCAGGAAGCAGGGCAGCCCGTCTGAAGTAGAGATGGTCTATGGCAGCTTGGAGCAGACCAGGATGTCCAGCACCCAGGGGCAGTGACCTGGTACAGTGACCTGGGGCAGGGAGTCTTAGTTATCTCCTGCCAATGAGAAGGTTTTTCTTCCTAATCATGACCTGTCCCCACTGACCCTCTGTCTTTCCTATTCTCTTTCAAATCACTACTTTTTTGAGCTACCAGAATTTTGAAGTTCAGTATTTCCACGTAAATTCCTTCCTGTCTCCCGTTGTCTGTAAGCATACATAGATGATTCCAGAATAAAGATGACTTACTTTGCCCACACTACCCCCCATTCAAAATGTAAGCTGCACCCCATAGAGGCACAGTTCGAAAGGAAAATGATTCATTGCAAGAAATCATGAATGAGCTGCATCATCAGAAATTACATCATATGCCGAAACCGGTTTGACTCAGTGGATAGAGCTTCGGCCTGCGGACTGAGGGGTCCCATGTTCGATTCCGGTCGGGGGCATGTACTTGATTGCGGGCACATCCCCCACAGGGGCATGCAGGAGGCAGCTGATCGATGTCTCTCTCATACATGTTTCTGACTTTCTATCCCTCTTCCTTCCTCTCTGTAAAAAATCAATAAAATATATTTTGAAAAAAAGAAATGACAGCATAATTTGCCAACCACTGCATGGAGATGTGTGGGAGTTTCTTCCCGGAAATTACCACTTTGCCCTAAGTGTGCACTGCTTCTAGTTTTATTAACTGCGTTTCAGCCACATTATAAAGTGTCGACCACTGTACACTTCTTACATTGTTACAGTTGAGCATCCTGACTTCCCAATGCACCATTCTACCTCAAACCTCCCACGTATTAGGTCATCTACTCACAACCAGAGGAGTTTCCCTCCAACTACATTTAAATAAAAAATAGCCAAAAAAAACGGTTTGGCTCAGTGGATAGAGCATTGGCCTGCAGACTGAAAAGTCCCAGGTTCGATTCCAGTCAAGGGCATGTACCTTGGTTGCGGGCACATCCCCAGTAGGGGGCATGCAGGAGGCAGCTGATCGATGTTTCTAACTTTCTATCCCTCTCCCTTCCTCTCTGTAAGAAATCAATAAAATATATTTTAAAAATAAAAAATAAACAAGCCTGTTAAGGAAATCAATGATTGGAGTGTCCTAGGTTAAGTGGACTACTAGCCGGCCTTGTAGACCAAACACAATATAGGTGTCATTTTACTGCAGCAGTTTGATTTTCTAAAAAGATAAAGACTAAATAAACTTAATAAAATGGAACTATGTATATCTTTGGGTAGCTCATTCTTCTGTTTTCCTACTGTGTATGTGTGTGTGTATGTGTGTGTGATCTTCATGTAAAGCTGACCTTCCTATTCTGCGTTTTCAGGATATTATCAACTCACTGGTAACAGGATTGTTCATAGTAATCATATCTGTGTTGGCACTGATACCAGAAACCACGAAATATACAGTCCTCGGAGGGGTAAGTGGAGGCCTTTCTGGTTTCTTCTTTTAGGTTTTATCAGAACTCGATTTACTTAAAAAATAGATACAAGAGCCCTCGCTGGTTTGGCTCAGTGGATAAGAATGTCAGCCTGTGGACTGAAGGGACCCGGGTTCGATTGTGACCCAGGGCTCAATTCCCCAGTAGGGGGCATGCAGGAGGCGGCCAATTAATAATTCTCTCTCATCATTTATGTTTCGATGTCTCTATCCCTCTCCTTTCCTCTCTAAGATCAATACAAATATTTTAAAAATAGGTACAAGAAAAGAATTCTATGCTGTATTCATCCTTGGGTCACCCAGGTCTTACAGCACCCAGTGGCTTAATATTTTTTTATATGAATATATGTCCTGATTAATGTGAGGGAATATGATGTCACAATAAAATGAAGTTAACTAAATAATGAGGCTCCTACATATTTCTTTTTTTATTATTATTGATTTTTTTACAGAGAGGAAAGGAAAGGGATAGAGAGCCAGAAACATCAATGAGAGAGAGACATCGATCAGCCGCCCCTTGCACGCCCCACACTGGGGATGTGCCTTAAACCAGGATACATGCCCCTAACCGGAATCAAACCTGGGACACTTCAGTCCGCAGGCCGACGCTCTATCCACTGAGCCAAGCCGGTTTGGGCTACTCTTTATTTTTTAATTGAATTCAGAGAGAAAGGGAGAGATAGAAACATCAATGATGAGAGAGAATCACTGATTGGCTGCCTCCTGCATGCTCTTTACTGAGGATCAAGCCCACAACCCTGGGCATGTGCCCTGATCAGACATCAAACCGTGACCTCCTGGTTCATAGGCTGGTGCTCAACCACTGAGCCACGCTGGCCAGGCTTGGCGACCCCTTTTATTTCTCTGGGACGGCACTGGACTAGCACATGAGCCCTTCCCTCAAGTTACTCAGAGCCTCATGCCAGAGGCAGAGGGTGCACAGCTGGGTGTGAGCTGCTGACAGAGTACTTGGGGGCACAGAGACGAGGAAGCTACTGCTCTCTGGCTGGGGAATCAAAGTTTGCCAGGCATAAAGGGGGGGAAGGGGGTAATCCAGGTGGAAGAACCAGCAACGTATGGAGAGTATCAGAGTCATGAAATCATAGGTAGAAGGCACTTCATGTGGTCAGAACCTAGGAAGCCATGCTCGAGATTCAGGGCGGAAAAGGAGCGGTGTCTGGAGGGAGAAAGCCAGACTTCCAGGTCTTTCCATGGCGCTGAGCAATTGCACCCAGGGATGCGCCCTCTCCAGCCCGGGCACCAGCTCTCAAATAGGGGTCCGGGGGCTCGTAGACCACGCTCCAGCTCATCCCCTTGGCCTCCATTTCATTTTCCCGGGGCCTAGGCAGAGTCCCGCCAAGCCTTTGAGATGATGTCATCACTCCGATTCTCCAAAGCTTGCATCCCGCTCCCAGCACCGCCCTTTCATCTTGGAGCTGGTGTTAACCTTGACCCTTCAGTAGCGTTGGCCACAGGGAAGGCCAACAGTGGAACACGGGAGACAGACGTGTTGACTGATGACTCAACACCAGCAGTAGGTCCTGAAACGGTCCATTCCAGGAGCAGCAGGTCAGGAGATCCAGGCCACACTTTATTCCAGAGCCCACACCACTTCCGGGGCACTTCTGCTCACTTAAAATATATTTTCCCTTCCCCTTCCCCCAGGGCAGGCACTGGGAAAATGTGGGAGTGAGAATACAATGGTCTCTGAGTTCTCAGATACAAAGTCTCAGCCAGCCCTGAGCCCCAGCAGGAGAGGAGGCTGGTGGGCAGGCCTCTTGGTAAAAAAAGGAAAAAAAAAAAAGCCAAAACCGGTGTGGCTCAGTGGATAGAGCCCAGGTGGTGCTGCTCAATGGTTGAACACTGATCTATGAATCAGGAGGTCACGGTTTGATTCCTAGTCAGGGCACATGCCCTGGTTTCAGGCTTGATCCCCAGTAGGTGCCGTGCAGGAGGCAGCCAAAAGATGATTATCTCTTCACCAAAGATGTTTCTATCTCTTTCTCCCTCTCCTGTCCTCTCTGAAATCAATAAAAATATATCTTTATGCCAAAACCGGTTTGGCTCAGTGGATAGAGCATCGGCCTGCGGACTGAAAGGTCCCAGGTTCGATTCCGGTCAAGGGCATGTCCCTTGCTTGCAGGCACATCCCCAGTAGAAGGCGTGCAGGAGGCAGCTGATCGATGTCTCTCTCCCAACGATATTTCTAACTCTGTTCCTCTCTGTAAAAAATCAATAAAATATTTTAAAAAAATAAAAACCACAGCCCTAGGTGAGAGAGAGAGAGAGAGAGAGAGAGAGAGAGAGAGAAGGTGGCGCCCCGCAGTGACTCTGTGCCTTTGTCCCCAGGTGTTCGGCCTCCTGGCCGTGGCCTGCTGCCTCGCCGACGGGGCTCTCATTTACCGGAAGCTTCTCTTCAACCCGAGCGGCCCTTATCAGAAGAAGCCCATCCACGACGAAATATGAAGGGTGTGATTCTCAGAGACCTTGTCAGCATTAAACACGTCGCTTTACTTTCCCCCCCACGCGGTGTCCGCCTCCGCTGCCTTCGCTTGCGCCTCCACCCGGGAGCTGGTGCCTGGAGAGAGGGAGGGACCCCGCGCCCAGCGCATCCCCCGGCCCTGCACCCTCCAACAGCGCCGGGGTGGGGGCTCCTGGCCCCGGGCAGCAGCAGCGGAGAAGCCCGGGGCATCCCCTGGCTGGGC
The DNA here is from genome assembly GCA_004026805.1 of Lasiurus borealis. Classification (NCBI taxonomy): domain Eukaryota; kingdom Metazoa; phylum Chordata; class Mammalia; order Chiroptera; family Vespertilionidae; genus Lasiurus; species Lasiurus borealis. Next base: position 7,597 of record PVJN01039132.1, read on the forward strand.
TGGCAGCACAGAAGCGGTGGGGTTGCAGCACGGAGGTCCCCCCAAAGGTGGCCAGGGGGGTGGCTGGAGAGCCCGGCGCGCCCTCTGGCAGGGAGAGCCGGGTGCGCGCGAGGGACGGGCCGCCGGCGGCAGCCGTTGGGGCGCGACGCCGGTGGCCGCGGGAGAGCCGGCGGCGGCCGCAGCGCAGGCTCAGAGCCGCAGGGGCCCACCTCCCAGAGCCAGGCCCGGGGCCCGCCATGTCTACGTACGATAATACGGGACTTGAGAGGGGCTCCTCGGAGCGCCCCGGGCGCAGCGCGCCCACCAAGAACCAACCCAAACGCTCGGCGCCGTCCGTCATCTCCGCGCACAAAGCCAAGCCCGCAGGCGCCAAGAAGGCCCCCGGCCAGAAGCCCGATGAGCCGGGGTCGCCGCCGGGGTCGCCGCCGGGCAAAGCGGACGTGGCCGGCCTCAGCGAGGCGGAGAAGGAGGCGATCCAAAAGCGCGCGGAGGGCCGCACCAAGGTGCCCCCCAGGTTCAGGGACAGCATCAAGCGCTTCTTCTTCTCGCCCACGGGCATGCTGAAGGTCCTGCGGCTGGTGAGTGCGGAGAGCTGGTGGCCTGGCCGCTCAGCCTGAGAAAAACCTTCCCTCCTTCCCGTGGCCAGCCAGTCACCCTGGGTTTTGGTCTTGTTTGTTTGTTTGTTTTCATGGATGTTTATTGCTGGAAGGATAACTGATGTCCCCTCTCTCCACCCCATCCCTTGCCCCAGGTGGCCTCACCTTCCTCCTCCTCCCCTCTTCTTCCTTACACTCGTTCAAACCTTGCTACTGAAGTTGGCTGCTTCTTTTTTTTTTTTTCTGTCTTCCTTTTCTACTTTTCGGGTTTCCCTTCACCAAGGGAATTAGGGAAGCAAGGGAGAGGAGAGCCGAAGTGTGCAAATGAGCCAACACAGATAACAGAACTGACCGATAAAGCTGATACGCCGCCGCTCGCCAATCTAACTGGCAAAGGAGAGGGAGAAGGAGAGGGCATATATTCAAAGTCAGAAACTAAGAAAGGGAAAAGAATCGCAAACCCCCAGGAAACTGAAAGGGTCCACAGGAGGGGGGTCATCCAGTTTTTCACACAGGTGGGTTTTGCAAATCAGTTGGAATGATTGGATGGAGGTCGTTGATTTTTCTAGGAAAATGCCAGTCACCAAAAAGGGATGCCAGCGCAGAGAAAAACCTCAGCCGCCCAACGTAAGCAGGGGAAAAAATGAGAACTCGCCAAATGAGTGTCTTTCAAAACCATATCAGGCCAGATGTTTTTTTTTAAATATATTTTATTGATTTTTACAGAGAGGAAAGGAGAGAGATAGAGAGTTAGAAAGATTGATGAGAGAGAAACATCGATCAGCTGCCTCCTGCACACCGCTTACTGGAGATCTACATGAAACCAAGGTACATGCCCTTGATGGGAATCGAACCTGGGACCCTTCAGCCGACGCTCTATCCACTGAGCCAAACCGGTTTCAGCTCAGGCCAGATTTTTTGCACAGGTTAACTCTTTCACATCTTCAGGGGATGTAATTCTGATACTATTCAAAGTTTTTTCAAAGAACAGAGAAAAAACACTTCTGAACTGTTTTTACAAAGTCAATACGTATAGCAGTGGTGATCAAAACCTGAAGAAGTTCAGAAAAAGAAGTCAACGTACAAATCTCACTTGTATCAAAGCAGTAAGTATTCATAGATTAGCAGATGATATTCATCAGAACTTTTTTTTAAAATATATCTTGTTGATTTTTTTACAGAGAGGAAGGGAGAGGGATAGAAAATCAGAAACATCGATGAGCGAGACATCGATCAGCCGCCTCCTGCACGCCCTCTACTGGGGATGTGCCCGCAACCGAGATACATGCCCTTGACTGGAATTGAACCTGGGACCTTTCAGTCCTCAGGCCGACGCTCTATCCACTGAGCCAAACTAGTATCAGAATCAGAACTTTTGAGAAATCCACCATGAAGAAGAAATATAAGATGATTCAACATTAAAATCATAGTAAACGAATCCCGCCCTATATACGTACCAAAAGAAGAAAATAGTACAAGTAGGATCCAAAACACATTTACCAAAATTCAACATTCATCTCTGATTGCATGGGAGAGAGTGAGAGAGAAGAGACAGTAAAATAGAAATATATAAGTATTTCACCGACATTGTAAAAATAAACCCAAAAGTCAGCATCATATAAATTAAATCTCAGAAGGATTCCCATTAAAATGAGGAGCAAAGAGGATGCCCACTATCTATGCTGTTAAACGCCACTAAAATAACAGAAAAGACACACTTTGTTCTTGAATAGCAAGACTTACTTTGCAATAACGTTTCCAGATTATAAATTACATGAAACCCCAGTAAAAATACTACCAAAAGTATTAGTTGGGGAACTTGACCAACACAGGCATGGGAGACATAAAACAAGCTGAGGATGAGTATGGAAAGGTCAGAGAATGCGACATAAAACACATCTCCTGTCATTTCACAAGTATTAGAAAAGGAATCATCTAATCAATAGAGGAGAACAGTCTCAAAAAAGCCCCAGTTCACCTGGGAATTTAGTAAATTAATCTGGGTATTATGTCAGTGGGGAAAAACTGGTGTTTCCCAATAAATGATGCTGAGATCACCCACGGCTATTTGGAGAGAGAGCAAGCTAGTTAGACTCCCTGCTTACTGTATCAAAATCAATATCTAGCCAAAACCGGTTTGGCTCAGTGGATAGAGCGTCAGTCTTCGGACTGAAAGGTCCCAGGTTCGATTCTAGTCAAAGGCATGTACCTTGGTTGCAGGCACATCCCCAGTAGGGGGCATGCAGGAGGCAGCTGATCGATGTCTCTCTTTCATCGATGTTTCTAACTTTCTATCCCTCTCCGTTCCTCTCTGTAAGAAATCAGTAAGATATATTTAAAAATATATATCTACTTTATCTGTACATACATACTTCTTTCTGGTATAAAACGTACACTGGTAACAGTGGTTACTTTTAAGGAGTCAGACTAGGGTTGGGTTAAGAGAGGTGAAAGGAGCTGGCATTTTTTTTACCCTCCTCTACTGTGTACATGTTTATTATTTGTGTGCATTATTTCATGGCTTAAAAGTACAAAGATTTTTAAAAAAAATAAAGTGTATGCTCAAGACAGTACAGGCAATTTCCCAACATGATCAGATTTGCCTTGGCCAATGTACGGTGTGTGGTGTTCCTTTAAACAGTCCGCCTGCACTAAAACGAAACCTGTTTCTTTTACCGCAGGGTCTTCTCATCGCCGCATTAGCCTGTTTCATCATCGCCGAAGCCCAGGAGTCATACATAGCCATCACAGTTCTGGAAATCTTCATCGTTATTTTATTTATCCTAATCTATATGCTAACCCTCCACCACTTGCTGACTTATATACACTGGCCCTTACTTGTAAGTGTTCGTTTTTCATAATTCAAAGATAAGCTTCGCCCTCAGCCCCAGCGTAGAGGCTGTCTTTACGGGAACACGCCCAGAGCTGTCTCTGTGGACGAGGGCGTAGCTGACTCTGACTGCGCGGTGCTACCTGTCCCCGGGGAGAATCTCGCCCGGGACGTGTGTCTACAGGGCAGTCTGTGCGCGCACACCCCCGCTGCCACCTCAGTCTGGTCCTGAACACAGAGGACTCTGCAGCGTGGCCTAAAGAAGGGTGTAATTCGTTTAGTCGGTTGGTATATGTTTCTCATCTGTGGCTTGTAAAAACAGACACGCTTGCCCTAGCCAGTTTGGCTCAGTGGATAGAGCGTCAGCCTGTGGACTGAAGGGTCACACCTTCAATTCCGGTCAAGAGCACATGCCCAGGTTGCAGACTTCATCCCCAGTAGGGGGCATGCAGGAGGCAACCGATCAATGATTCCCTCTCATCATTGAAGCTTCTCTCTCTCTTCCTCTCCCTTCCTCTCTGAAATCAATAAAAAAAAAAAATATATATATATATATATATATATATATATTTAAAAAAAACAGACATGCTTCCAAAACAGCACCCTCTCTAACAGAAGATAAACACACCACACACACACACACAAAAAAAAAAAAAAAAAAAAAAGCAAGACCGCACCCGGCAGAGGTATAGAAAATGGTCATGTATGCCCTGAGAGGTTGCAGGCGTCAACCTTCCCCAGGTGTGTCCAGGGTCCGGACTCCCCAAAGGGTGCCAGATGGTGGCGTATTCAGGAGAAGACACCGCACATTCTAGCTGCTTCGGCATCCCACTCACTGTCTTTAGCAACTTAAAGTTCCTGAAACTGATCCCTCCCGTCTCCCATCAGGACTATTTATTGTGGCGCCTGAGTCTGCATCCTCAGTCTAGAGAGGGAATTCCGTTTCCTTTGGGCACAGACCTGGGCCCACTTCCTGGCTCCGGACCTTCCTCGCTGTGTGAACTCCAGCCTCAGTTTCCCCAGCAGATGAGGAGGAGGGCGATCAGAATCGCGGCCTCCCAGGGCTCCTGGGACACTTGAATGTGTTTAAGCCACTAGCATGATGCTGGGCACACAGGGATGATGCCTTAGGAAGCTCTTTGACCTTGAAGGGTGGCTTTTACCAGTGGAGGTGGCACCTCGAACAACCCTCCTTCTCAGCTCAGACCGTCCACACCCCGCTTCCTAACGGTGCCGTTTTCCAGGCTTCAGGGAGAACTGGTTGCTCTGGAGCTAAAACGCAAATGTGAGGGACTTTGTGAAAAGGCCACCGAGCTCTCTGTCCCACCGAGTGCCGAGCAACGGGAAGCAGACAAAGCAGAGCTCTGCGCAGCTCCCACTGGACCCACGAAGGACCGTTAGTGGTGGAGCTCTGACCAGGGAGAGGTTCCCCGGGGGAACCGGCATCTCTGCCCACGGAGCTGTCCCAGGAGGGCAGGTAAAGTAACTGTGTCTGAACACGTGCCCTGCGCCAGATACTTCTCCTGTGTGCGCCTTATTTAATCCTCACAAACCCCGAGGAGCCTGTAGGCACCCCCAGGCCCCGTTTGACAGGGGGGACCATTGGATTGAAAGATTGAGTTGCCCGTGGTCATGGATTTGAAGCCAGGTCTGTCGGACTCTAAGGCTCAGACTCTTCGGGGCGTGTTGCCTATTGCTTGTGCTGGTTTCTCTGTTTCCAACCTCCCTGCATCTCTGTTCTCCTCAGAGTCTCAGAAGTTCACGTTCTCTGTATCTTGTGCTGTTTCCTCTTGGTCTCCTTCAAATCTGGAGCCAAGGGTGGACTGATTGTCCTAGAGATGTGCGGGGTGAACCAGATTTGGGCAGGGCCTCCTTCTATGGGGATACGATGGAGCCCGGGTTCGGGGACCCACCCCCAGGCTCATCTGCAGCTTCTCGCTTGGGTGAAGGCTGTGCCAGGGACCCATGGGGAAGGTACCCATCCAACCCTCAGCTAGCCCTGACTCTTCAGCGCGGCTCTGAATCAGAGTGAGTTAGAATACAGCTTCCCTTACCCACCTCACCTCACGTGGAGGCCCTCTCTTCATTTCTCCACTTCATTACCAATTTCAGCCACCATCGTCCAGTAACACCTGTTCACGTGCCTAAGAAATGTATGAACTGTAAGCACTGTCTTCTGAATAGCCCATATTTTTAACATTGTAAAAGATATTACGTATACTGAGTCCTGTTCTTGCCAGTAGAAAGCAATTAAAAAAAAAGAACATGATAAACATAATTTAAAATAAAGCTCTATGATTCATAAACTACCAGCAATGTCTTTACATGTAGAAGTGAGAAGCATCAGCTTTAGAATATCCCCTTCAAGTAAGATTCCTGAAAAACATCAGCTCTGGGGCAATTCCTGATCAGATGCTGCCACCTGTTTGGATAACTCCAGACACAAGTGGAGCCAATGCAAGTTGCAGCTAGCTGACCACCATCTAATGTTGATTGTGCATAAATGCTTGTTACAAAGACCACGTGCTGGAAAACAAATTTTTTAAAAAATACATTTGATTGATTTTTTACAGAGAGGAAGGGAGAGGGATAGAAAGTTAGAAACATCGATGAGAGAGAGACATCGATCAGCCGCCTCCTGCACGCCCCCCACTGAGGATATGGCCACAACCAGGATACATGCCCTTGACCTGAATCAAACCTGGGACCTTTCAGTCCGCAGGCCGACGCTCTATCCACTGAGCCAAACCGGTTTTGGCGGAAAACAAATTTTAAACTTTTAACGTTCTTTCTGATAGTGATGTTTTCAAAATAAGCATTCCACATTACAGCCTCTTTTTCTTTGCCCGATTACAGTTTGACACCATTTTGTTTATCTCCAAGAAGAGTTTGAGAGCTTTAAGTGACAAGTAACAAGCCCATCTCTCATTTTGCTCAGCAGAGGCTACTTGAATCAATAGGGTGTTGAGCCCCGGGGGTGGGAGTGGGGGAGGGGAGAGAAAGGATGATGAATAAGGGTGGCATTTACAGGGAAACCAGCCAGAAGCCCTATGCATGCTGCAAGGCTCAGCTGCAATGTCACCCGATCAAGGAGAATGTGTCTTTGTTCAGGACGAGGCAAATAAGAGGGTCTGTGTCCCAGGCAAAAGGAAGCGGGGTTAGTCAGGAGAAGGCCCTGGGCAATCGAGTCAGATGGCTGAGGGTCAGAGCCACTCACTGGCTGAACAACTCCCCCGACCAGTGGCTTCCCCACGTGTGAACTGGGGATAATGAAAGTTTGTTGTGAGAATCAAATGAGATCGTGTATTAATTCTTTGGCACCGTATGTGACACATAGTAAGTGCTCAAGAAATGTGAGCTGCCATAGAAATGTGGGGTACAAGGGGCAGTTGAGGAGAGTGCTTCTTCTTTTCTTTTTCTTTTTTAAAAATATATTTTATTGATGTTTTACGGAGAGGAAGGGAGAGAGATAGAAAGTCAGATACATCGATGAGAGAGAGACATCGATCAGCCGCCTCCTGCACACCCCACACTGGAGATGTGCCTGCAACCAAGGTACATGCTCCCGATCGTAATCGAACCCGGGACCTTTCAGTCCACAAGCCGATGCTCTATCCACTGAGCCAAGCCGGTCTTGGCAAGAGAGAGGGTGCTTCTTTTTGAGGAAGGGTCACAGTAACCCATAACACCCAGGAGTCCAATGAGGGAGTGGAATCCTGATGGGGCATCTGCGGTTGGCTGGGCAGGGCCAGTCTGCATTTGGTTGATTACCATTATCGTCATTAATGTACTTTTACCCAAATTCTCAATGGCCAACGACCACGGCTAGTTGACTTTTATTTTAAAAAGTCTTCGCTCTGCTTCTCAGTTATACGAGTCCTTGTTCACATCTTTGAATGTCTTCGTTTGCACCGTCTTCGGGTACAACGCTGCAAACCGCCGTAGCTGCCCCACAGTAGCCAGACCTATCAGTCAGCCTACAGAACGCACTGGAACTCACTTCCAGCCCTCCCCAGCCCTGGCCCCTGTCCCCCTTACAGTGTGACCCACCAGATGCCCAAATAACAGACCCTTCCGAGAAGCAGGCTCACATTTGACGAAAAGGCTCCTTGCTCGCCTATCTCAGCAGGAACAACACCTGGCATTTGCTGAAAGTGGACTATCTCTGCACACTCTGAGGCCAGATATGCAGTCCCACTACCCACTAGACGCGAGACACTTACCGGCTGCTCTCCAATTCCTTACGCCATGTAATCCTCAGAGCAACCAACGAATCCCGATCCTTAGCTTCAGATTAAAAAGCAGCCTGCTGGCACAGCGGCATGACGAAGCTTGCCCCCAGTCACACAGCTGGGAACTGGCAGGCCAAACATGAGCCAACAAAGGACATGTCAACAAGCGACATCTACAGAAAGCACGCTTTTTTGTCCCCTCCATGTTGACCTTCACTGGCCCATTCCACAGACAATGGCCGAGACGGAGGCTGCCCTTCCTGGCTGTGGGGGAGGAGTCCCTGTGGGACTCTCACAAAATACAGTGGTACCTCGAGATACGAGTTTAATTCGTTCCGTAACCTTGAGGCGTGGGAAACAATGAGACAGACGCTCGAGGGGCGGTAAACTGGTGGGTTGTGTGCAGCCGGCCCATCTGCGAGATTACTCCTATCTCAACTGTTGCTCGTATTTCAAAGCAAAAATCGCTCGCTCGACGTCTTGTATCTCAAAAATCTCTATGTTAGGGCACTTGTAGGTCGAGGTATCACTGTACCACGTTGAGTTCTGACTCCGCCCCTGGGCAGGTCCTCAATCTTAGGCCTTTTAGTAAACCCCTCCAAGCCTCGGTGACAGCCTCTTAACTGGAGATCACGATTCTGACGGTGCAGGCTGCGTGTGAGGGTTAAGTGGGATAAAGACTGGCAAGTGCTTGGCACCTCGAAGAGCCGCTGTGATCCCCATACACTGGAGGGCAGGCTCCTGGCTCCAGCTGGGCAAGCACACCAGTCGGGCTGATAATGCTAAGACTGAAAATGTTCCAGTTAGCTCTCTGGGCCGTATCAGGACTCAAATCTCTCTGGGCCGTTGCCCCAACCCACAAACCGGTGCCACAGACACCTGAGGTGCCTTCTTCCGTGATTGCTCCACCACCAAAGCCCCGCCTCTGCTCATCTACTCCAGGATGTGCCCCCACCCATTCATCCTCACCCTTGACTCAGCAGTTCAAGAACCCGGGACTGGAATCCAGAGGGAAGGATGTTGGCACCGATGTCAGGGCAGACTCAACGGTGGCCCTTGTCTTAGGGGAAGCGCAAAAGTCAACAACAGCACAGGCATTCCCTCCAGAGCATCAGGCCTGCTCCCCAGCAGGGTTCCTGCCTCCTCCTCGGGATGTGTGAACCTACAGAATAAATATGACCCGACTTCAAAAGGGTCGGTTCTGCTTAAAGATTTGGGAATGGGAATGGGATTAAATCAGTCAAGTCCTAATTCAAAATTTTAATTTGTAAACTATTTTTATTTATTTCATAGAGGAATGGAGAGGGAGAGAGAGAAACATCAGCGATGTGAGAGAATCACTGATCAGCTGCCTCCTGTGCTCACACCCCACCCTCTACCCCCTCTCCCCAGTAGAACCCGGCATGTGCCCTGACTGGGAATTGAATGGTGGTTTCCTGGTTCATAGGTCGACCCTCAACCAGGGAGCCACATCCGCCAGGCCTAAAGTTTTATTTTTATCTTAAAACAAATGTATTGTGAAACAGAACTCAGAATTCATTTAAAATATAAGGCTTTGGAAAATCGTATTTTTGGAAGACCAATTTGGGCTAGGCCCCTCCAAGCCTCTGGCTGTTTTCAGGCTCACTTTCCGCGGCCTTTAAGAAAAGTCCGATGGGAAAGTTGTCAGCTTTTATTTATTTTTTAAATATATTTTATTGATTTTTTACAGAGAGGAAGGGAGAGAGATAGAAAGTCAGAAACATCGGTGAGAGAGAGATACCGATCAGCCGCCTCCTGCACGCCCCACAGTGGAGATGTGCCCGCAAGCAAGGTACATGCCCCCGACCGGAATCGAACCTGGGACCCTTCAGTGTGCAAGCCGAAGCTCTATCCACTGAGCCAAACCGGTCTCGGCAGCTTTTATTTTTTAATGGTGTTCTTTAACGAAATCAAACCTGTTTCTGCTGACTAAGTCCTATCTAGGGCCTTCAAATCACACAAACTCTTGCCTCTGGAAGATGTAAGCATTATGCTGCCGGGGGCTCCTCTTACTATTAATCAGAGGGAAAGTCTGCATCAGACATCCATCCTTAGAGAGGTAACTGACCGATTTAAATATTTTATGAACCTACGTTTTTCACGTAAAGTTGATCATTTTCAATTCTGTATTACAGGATCTTATCAACAGTTTCATTACAACTGTGTTCCTTTTAATAGTTGCCACCTTGACAATACAAGAGAAGGAAAGGAGGCATTTGTTCTATGTCGGAGGGGTAAGTAGAGGCCGCCAGGACTCCCTTGTAGTTGGGTCGTTCACGACTCGTGGAAAAGGAGGACTGGAACTCCTCCGTTATTTCAATCACAGAACACCCTCACCGCCACCCCTTCTCTGTCCTGCACCAAGAACTTAAGATGTGAAGTTACACCAATTCTAAGCTCATGAAAATCTTCATTCCGATACCCTTTCTCCAGACAGGGATAAAAGCAAGTTGTTGGACTCCTTTGGAATATCGTATACACTATTTTTTATTTTATTTTATTTTTTTAAATATATTTTATTGATTTTTTACAGAGAGGAAGAGAGAGGGATAGAGAGTTAGAAATATTGATGAGAGAGAGACATCGATCAGCCGCCTCCTGCACACCTCCTACTCGGGATGTGCCCACAACCAAGGTACATGCCCTTGATTGGAATCGAACCCGGGACCCCTCAGTCCGCAGGCCGACGCTCTATCCACTGAGCCAAACCTGTTTCGGCTACACTATTTTTTAAACCATTGCAACAAGATATTCTTGTCTATAAATAGGACTTTGACTTTACGGGCTGGATTAGAGAATATTTTAAAAGCACATGAAAAAATGATTGTAGGGTGTGGGAGGAGGGAGTGCATTGTCAATAGTGAGTGACCCAGCCTATTCAAGGAAGGAAGGAGGGAAGGAAGGAAGGAAGGAAGGAAGGAAGGAAGGAAGGAAGGAAGGAAGGGAGGGAGGAAGGGAGGGAGTCCAAGGGAATTCAAGGGAGGAAATTACTTTCCAGCATACAGCAAGAGTGCCACACAAAGCTAGGCTTGTTTGTCTGTTTGTCCTGTTAATCCTCACCTGGGGATATTTTTTCCATTGCTCTTCAGAGAGAATGGAAGGGAGGGAGGGAGGGAGGAGAGAGACATAGAGACACATCCATCGGTTGCCTCCAACATGTGCCCCAACCTGACCCAGGATCAGGGATTGAACCTGCAACCCAGATACATGCCCTCGACCAGGAATGACCCTTCAATGGGTGGATTGGCACTCTAACCATTGAGCAACACAGACCAAGGCCAAGGCCAAGGCTAGGCATGTTTTGACCCAACCTTGACATCTCTCATTTTTACGGATAGGGCACAGGCTGGGATTAACAGACACTTGGGTCCTCACATGAAGGGCACAAAATATGGCAGATTAAATGCATGGAAGATGGTAGGGTGTGGGGAGGTGAAAATTTGGTTTAAGATAGTGGTTGGCAAACTCATTCATCGGCAGAGCCAAATGCCAACAGTACAACGACTGACATTTCTTTTGAGAGTCAAATTTTTAAATTTTTTATATGTTTTATTGATTTTTCACATAGAGGAAGGGAGAGTGATAGAAAGTCAGAAACACCGATGAGAGAGAGAGACATCCACCTGCCGCCTCCTGCACGCCCCCCACTGGGGATGTGCCCGAAAACAAGATACATTCCCCTCCCCGCCCCTCGACCGGAATCAAACTTGGGACCTTTCAGTCCGCAGACTGACGCTCTATCCACCGAGCCAAACCGGTTTCAGCAAAGAATCAAATGTTTTAAACTTAAACATCTTATAACGCCATTTCTCCAAAATAGACTCGTCCAGGCCGTGGTATTTTGTGCAAGAGCCACACTCAAGGGGCCAAAGAGCCACACGTGGCTGGCGAGCCACAGTTTGCCAACCACAGGTTTAAGAGGTCCAGCCATGGGAAGAGAAATTAATAAAAAAAAAAAAAAAAAGGTTGAAGTTCTTTGAATGCATTCCATTATCAGTAAATATTTGCCAGTCCCACCGGATTGTGCCAATGTGGCTTTTAGAATCCTTTCCCCCAGGAGAACTCGCAGATTCGATGGGGCGAGGGCTGCATAGGACAGTGGTTCTCAACCTGTGGGTCGCGACCCCTTGGGGGGGGTCGAATGACACTTTCCCAGGCGTCACCTAAGACCATCGGAAAACACAGGTATTTACATTATAATTCATAACAATAGCAAAGTTACAGTTATGAAGTATGGTTGGGGGTCACCACCACATGAGGAGCTGTATTAAAGGGTCGCGGCCTTAGGAAGGTTGAGAACCACTGGCCTAGGCGAAGTTCATTCCAGCAGCCAGGCACGGCGTGAGCAGAGAGTCACGTCATCCCCGGCAGACAGGAGCTGCTCCCCATTTGCTAACTCTGCCTCCAAGTCTTCCGCCAGCGGCCAGCGGCTCCTGGGGCCTGGGCTCCCTCAATTCTTACCTGGATGGCAGGAAACCCCACCACCTCCCCCCCAGTCCTCCTGCCTCCTGCTTGGGTCACTGGCCAGTCACCTCGTCATTCAGCAAGAGGGCTTTCTGAGCCGAAACCGGTTTGGCTCAGTGGATAGAGCATCGGTCTGTGGACTGAAAGGTCCCAGGTTCGATTCCGGTCAAGGGCATGTACCTTGGTTGCGGGCACATTTCCAGTAGGGGGCGTGCAGGAGGCGACTGGTCGATGTCCCTCTCTCATTGATGTTTCTGACTTTCTATCCGTCTCCCTTCCTCTCTGTAAAAAAGCAATAAAAATTTTAAAAAAAAGAGGGCTTTCTGAGTCCGACTCCCACCTCTCCTCTGGATCGAGTCCCACGTCCTGCCTCTCCCCAGCCTCAACTCTGCCCCTCCCTCAACCTCTCCAGACGTCTCAGCCACACCAGAGTCCCCGGAGACCTCAGCCCAGGGCCTGCAGTTCTCCTTCCAGCGTGTCCTGTCCTTTCAAACTCAGCCCAAGAGTCCCGTCCACGGAAGGCCATCTCAGGACCCCTCCTCGGCCCCGTGTCCTTCCTTCTCTGGGCCTCTCCTGATGCCTCGTGAATCAGATGAGGTCCTTAGTGTCAGCAAAACCCACCGTTTCCAAAATTCCTTTCTCTGGGGATGACAAAAAAGGTGGCAGCAGGTGGATTGGAGGTCAGAGAAGGGGCAAGAAGCCAGGTGGCATCCCGGGGTGGGGATAAGGCAGACAGGTGTGGCTCCTGAGCCGCACAGTCACCCCGCCTCTCCTTCCCGCCTCCGGGGTCTTGTGTCCCCACAGGTCCTGTGTCTCGTGGCGGCAATCGTGTGCCTGGTGGATGCGACCCTGGTCACCAAGTTGGTGAGGAAAGCTATGAAGAAAGCCCTGGGCCTGGAAGGCGAAGCCGCGGCCCCCGCAGCCAAGGAAGGGTCCCGCGAGCCCCCCAAGCCCGAGTCCGAGCCCGAGCAGATGCCCAGCGCCTCCCCCTCCGCCACAGCGGACACCGCGGCGGCCAAGGAGGACGCTCCCCCGCCCTGAGCTCACTCGCTGTCACCCTTTCCGGCCCCCCCACCCCCGACACGTGACCATAAAGTCAGGGCCGCTGGGCCGGGAACACTTCTGCTTCCACGTGTGTCGCCTTGTGTCCAAGTCCCGTTGCCTTTTCCCGCCCGGGGCACAGCGGTCGGGGTGGGGGTGGGGGTGGGGAAGCGGGGAGGGGCACCCGAGGCCCCGGATTCCGCCTTGGCTGCCACCCAACCCAGCCCTGCACGGGGCCAGGCCGCGCTGCACGGAGGGGAGCCCCAGGCGGGGGGCGTGGCCCGGTTGTAGTGGGCGGGGCCCGGGTGGTGGGCGTGACTCCCAGGAGAGGGGCGGGACTCGCTTGTGGTGGGCGTGGCTCCCGGGACAGGGGCGGGGCTCGTTTGTGGGGGGCGTGGCTCCCTGGAGAGGGGCGGGACTCGCTTGTGGTGGGCGTGGTCCAGATGGTGGGCGTGGTGGTGAGGGCGTGGCTCCCGGGAGAGGAGCGAGACTCGCTTGTGGTGGGCGTGGCGATGGGGCGTGGCTCGTTTGTGGTGGGCGTGAGCCGGGTGGGGGCGTGGCTCCCTGGAGAGGGCGGGACTCGGTTGTGGTGGGCCTGGCGATGGGGCGAGGCTCCAGGGAGAGAGGCGGGGCTCGTTTGTGGTGGGCGTGACTCGGATGGGGGCGTGGCTCCCTGGAGAGGGCGGGGCTCGGTTGTGGTGGGCGTGAGCCGGGTGGGGGCGTGGCTCCCTGGAGAGGGCGGGGCTCCGTTGTGGTGGGCGCGGCCCGGGTGGGGGCGTGGTGGTGGGCGTGGCTCCCGGGAGAGGGGCGGGGCCGGCCTGGATGGCAGGGGGCGGGGCGGCGCGGCGCGGCGTGGCCCTGTGCGGGGGAATGACTTCCCACGGTGACAAGGGCGCGTGCGGGGGGCACCACGCGTGGGCTTGGCCGGCCTCCGGCCGTTGGCTGAGCGCGGCCGCTGGGCGAGTCGGTTGGCACCCGACTGGCTCCAGGCCAGGCCTGCCCGGGAACAGCGGAGGCAATTGGACGGGCCGGGGGGAGCTGCCAGGGTCCACGCCGCGATGAATAAGAAGAAGGGGGGCAAGCCGGCGCCTGCAGGCGGCAAGAAGGAGGAGGAGGAGGGGAAGCACCCCGGGGAGGGGAAGGATGAGGACAAGAAGGCGGAGGAGCCGCCGCCGCCCAAGCCCAAGTCCGTGCAGCCCAAGGACGAGGTGGGCACGAGGAAGGGCTGCCGCCGCTAC
>PVJN01039133.1:0-19881 GCA_004026805.1 Lasiurus borealis
CAACAGGGCTGGTTTCTTCACTGGGCACTAGGCCTGTGGGGCTCACTCCTGGGAGTCTCTGGGGGTGAACAGGACAGTGCAGGCTGTGGCTCAGGCAAAGAATAGCCCAGTGTTCATGCTGGAGCCCATGGATAGCTTTCCTTTAAGCCTCTAGGGGATTGGTGAGACAGGAGAAAGAGCAGCATAAGGCAGGAAGGGTGATGGCACCCCTTGACACAGGGAGGGCTGAGCCCACAAGGCCGTGGGAAAGCAGGCAGGGCAGCTAGCGGGAAGCCCCGCCCTAGAGCTGGTGACTCACCTCCCACTGACTGCTCTTTGCCTTTGATCTCCAGACTGCTGTCCCCATTCTGCAGGTGCACAAATCAAGGTGCCACAGTAACTTGCACCTCCTCCTCCCTGCATACCCTAAACTTGGTGGCCCCAAGGGCCCTGGCTGGGGGCAGAAGGGCTATTTCTTCATGGTCAAGCCAAGCCAGGCTTCCACCCTTTGGCATATGCACACAGGGCCGGGTCACTCTGTAATGGGACAGTTCTGACAGCAATACGGCCTGAGAGCTCTCTCTTCTCTTCTCAGGGTCAGAATCCTTTCGAGCTGGCCTTCTCCCTAGAACAGGCCCACCCGGGGGAGACTGACTTCAGCCTGGAGTGCCCAGCCCGCCCTGGTGAGGGGCCTGGAAGGGAGGGGACTGTGGGTGAGGGCCAGGTGGGGCCTGAAGCCACAGAGACCAAGTGGGCCTCACGACCGGGTCTCCTGATGCAGATATGCCCACGAGCCAGCCCATTGACATCCCAGACGCCAAGAAGAGGGGCAAGAAGAAGAAGCGGTGTCGGGCAACTGACAGCTTCTCAGGCAGGTTCGAAGGTGAGTGGGGTGGGCAGGGCTGGGGATAGGGGGAAGTGATTAGGTCGCCCATGACAGCTCTCACTGCCATCTCATCTGCTCTCCAGATGTCTACCAGCTACAGGAGGATGTGCTTGGGGAGGGCGCCCATGCCCGTGTGCAGACCTGTATAAATCTCATCACCAACCAGGAGTATGCAGTCAAGGTAAGCACAACACCCTCACCTGTCCCCTTACCTCTCCCCAGCAATGCCAGGGATCTGGCATTCAAGCTCCTGGACTCACAACTGGGGAAAGCCAGTGTCTAAAAATGACCCCTAGAATCCCGGTCAGCCTGGGCTGAGCCCCAAGTCGAGGCAGAGGTGGGAAGTGATCATGAAGTTTGGCCCCTAATGCAGGTGGCCGCAGACCAGGTGCCAGAGAGACCATTGAGAGTGGGATGGGGGTTGAGGAGGCTTTGGTCAAAGCTGATGTTCACCTGCTAGGTTACTTCAGGCTGGTCCCCAGGCACAACTAGTGCTTTACCCATATTGGTTACTAGGATTAAAAAGCGACACCATGCTTAGGGCCCAGGGTTCTAAGCATTTGGGGAGACCAGGGCAGAGCCTCCTTCATGCCCCTATGGCTTCTGACCCAGGGTACAGCCTGGGAGCTGTGGCCCTGTGACCTCTGTTGTCTGGCTAGACTGTTGAACCCTCCATTCCAAGAAACCTTCCAAGCTCCTTTCCTGACCCTGCATCTGAGCTAGGTGGGATCATAGGAGGCTGGCTGCCCAGGCAGGGAGGTCAGGTACTCCCTGGCAAGCAGGGCTGACCAGATGCTTCAGGCTGTGGTGGAAGTACAGTGACAAAGGCAGCTGTGGTCCCTGCCCTCTGGAAGCTCCCAGGTGGAGTGGGGGTGATGGTACAGGAGAATTGAATACTAAGAATGGAGTACTTTCTGAGTATCTTTTTCCTAAGGACCTGCTGGGCAGCCTGGCTTACTGTCACTATTTGACAAGTAGGGAAATTGAGGCTCTGAGTCACACTGTGTCTGATCTCCCAGAAGGCCATCTCCCTCCCCTGAGGGACTGCAGTATTCTTTATGAAGTAGGGTTCTAGCCAGATTCCCAAGGAACAGGATGAGGTTCAGTTATTGTAGAAGGATGTGGCTGGTGGCTTTGTCTCTAGAGGCCCTGGAATCTGTTTTTTATGTCCCTCTTTGGGACAGGTGTGTTTGTCACTAGACAGATGGGCATGCATAGGCCCAGGTCTTGGAGATCAGTGGACTTGTGTGCCTGCCTGCTGCAGGAGCCTGGCCTGTGGAACATACTACATTCCCTTCCTCTAGGCCACTGTGGTGCACAGGAAGCCTCGGGCATAGGTGGTGACCCTGCCTGTCCACCCACCCAGCAAAAGGGGACCCAAGGCACCTGCTAACTACACCTCTCTCTGAGCAAGGTTGCTGGGGGGCATTTGGGGATGGGCCCAGAACTCTCTAGTTCTTAGAGTTCCTAGGTGCTAGAAAGGATTGGGGACTTAAGTGTGTGTTGGCTTCCTGAGGATCTGGAGTCTGGGAAGCTGTGTCTGCTGGTGAACAGGGGAGCCAGTCTGGGCTGGCCTGAAACACCTACGCTCATGGGGTCACAGACATCTACCCAGACTGGTGTGGAACTGGGGAGGCAGGACTTGGTGCAGAAGCAAGTGGGTATGGCATGGCTGGCAGCTGAGGTCCCTCTAGTCCCCTGGATAGTGTGGGAGTCAGCATGGTGGCCACCAGTCTCCTGGTCATAAAGGGGCAGTTGCTTAGTCCAAAGGAAGCTGACACTGTGAAGGGGTATTTTGCTGGACCCTAGGCCCCAAATATATCTCTTAGACTTTTTTCCATCAGGAGTGGATAGGGCCGGCTCCTTCTCCCTGCCTTTCCTGTTCCATCACTCCTCTTTTGGTGCCACTTGAGAAGGTCCCCATAGGAGAACTCAGCTTTCTAGATCATAATGGTCTAAAGCTTTAACAGTTTCAGGTATAGCACAGGGAAAGTTTCTGGTGGAGGCCCCACTGGCTGTGGAAAGTCTGGTTGACAGCTGCTGTGTCTTCCCCCCACCCCCACCCCCACACGTTTCAGATCATTGAGAAGCAGCCGGGCCACATTCGGAGTAGGGTTTTCCGGGAGGTGGAGATGCTGTATCAGTGCCAGGGACACAGGTAATGTGACCTACCCGTAGCCCTGAGCCATCTTTTAGTGGATGAATGGGCCTGAATGCCTCTTTACCCCCAGTGAGCATTTAAGGCAGGGGTAGGGAACCTTTTATCTGCGAAGGGCCATTTGGTATATAACATCATTCATGGGCTATACAAATTTATCAACTTAAAAATTAACCTGCTGCCTGTTGTGGCTCAGTAGCTGGGCATTGAACCATGAACCAAGAGGTCATCGGTTCGATTTCCTGTCAGGGCACATGCCCAGATTTCGGGCTCCATCCCCAGTAGGTACTGGCATGCAGGAAGCAGCCAATCAATGTTTCTGTCTCTCTATCCCTCTCCTTTCCTCACTTTCTAAAATCAATAAACCATATTTTAAAAAGCCTGCTATATTTGGTCAAACATTTAATTAACTCATCCCTAATGCCTTGGCAGGGCCAAAACAAATGATTTCATAGGCCTTAAACAGGTCGAGGGCCAGAGGTTCCCCATCCCTGATTTAGGGAGTTCCCACTGTGTTCCAAGCCTTTGTGAATAGACCCAGTGTTAGGCTGACAGTCTGAGGTGGGCAAGGTAGAAGTAGGCTTGTGGGCCCAGTCCCTAGCCTTCCTGTGGGTAGGTGGAGGTGGAGGGGGGGTGGACCCCTCATGAGTTGGGCATGTACAAGGATCTTAGGAAATCTCACTCCTGTCCTGCTCCCCTCCCCCATCCTAGGAATGTTCTAGAGCTGATTGAATTCTTCGAGGAGGAAGACCGATTCTACCTGGTGTTTGAGAAGATGCGGGGCGGTATGTGGGGCCTGGGAGACACATCCAGCTAGGTCCTAATGGTCTATGGGCTCAGAGTCGCCTCAGAAGCCCTATCAGAGGGTCCTTTACATCAGAGGAGGCTTGTGGGCTCTGAGCTTCCTGTCCACACAGCAGCTGGAGTCAAGGACTTTGGGTCCAAGGAAGCCAGAGTGGAGGCTTCACTGCCAAGTGGGAGTGGGTGCTGGGCAGTGGCTTGGGGACACAGGTTATTCTTACATGTTTTTTTCCTCCACTATGACCCGGCCCCAGGCTCCATCCTAAGCCACATTCACAAGCGACGACACTTTAATGAGTTGGAGGCCAGCGTGGTGGTGCAGGACGTGGCCAGCGCCCTGGATTTCCTGCATAACAAAGGTGGCTGATGGGGTTGGCTGCTCAGGGGTACTACCTACTTTTTGCCATCCTGCCAAAGATGCCTAGGTCCCATGGATGTCCACACTTGCCCCCAGTACAGCTGCCCAGGACTCCCTAAAGATACACCCAACCCACCACTGACTCCCTGGTGGTTCTACCCACAGGCATCGCCCACAGGGACCTAAAGTTGGAAAACATCCTCTGTGAGCACCCCAACCAGGTGAGGGACGCTGGGGGTTGGCCTTACCTGCGGGATGGGGCCCTGTGCAGGCTGGACAGGACCTCCAGCCACCTCACCTCATTTCACTGCTGCTTCCTAATCCCCTCCCAGGTCTCCCCCGTTAAGATCTGCGACTTTGACCTGGGCAGTGGCATCAAACTCAATGGGGACTGCTCCCCCATCTCCACCCCGGAGCTGCTAACCCCAGTGAGGACCCACGGGGTCAGGGGCGAGCTGGGAGGGGCAGGGCGAGGGGACAGGATTACATTCTGTCCGAAGAAGTGGCTTGGGACCTCCAGGAGAGATGTGGGGCAGCTTGTAGTCGCTTGCACTGGGGCCTTGAAACTTGGGATTTCGCTTAGCAACAGCTGCTGATTGGCTCTTTGGCTGTGACAGGGCGGGACCACGGTCAGGCAGGGAGGAGCGAGCTTTCAGCACCTGTTGATTGGGCAGGGCGGGGGTTGGGGCGGGGCTGTGGTCAGGTGGGGGCGGGCTGGCACCCGCTATCAGCCCGTAATTGGCCGAGCAGAGCTGTCAGTCACTGCGGGCTCAGGCTCAGGTGACTGGGCGGTCCCTTGCCCCTCATTACACTGGAAAGTCCCGGCCAGTGGCGTGCCCCTCCCCCATGGCATCTAGTCGTCACAGTTCCCCTTCTTCCCCGCAGTGCGGCTCTGCAGAGTATATGGCCCCTGAGGTGGTAGAGGCCTTCAGCGAGGAGGCCAGCATCTATGACAAGCGCTGCGACCTCTGGAGCCTGGGTGTCATCCTCTACATCCTGCTCAGTGGCTACCCACCCTTTGTAGGCCACTGCGGCAGCGATTGCGGCTGGGACCGCGGTGAGGCTTGCCCAGCCTGCCAGGTGCGCACCCCCTACCCTGTGCAATCCTTAGGGCCTGGCTCTGAATGTCGATTGCATCCACAGAGTAATGCTGGCCTGCGTGACCTTTCTGGGTTTCTCGAGGTTTACGTCTCCTGCCTTTAGCATAGAGCAGTTTGGTCAGGGAGCTGTGGTGGACTGAGGCCTGTGGTTTGGAGTGAGGCGTGTTTTCTATGCTGTATTTGAGGTTCAGGATTCACGTGTGTCCTGAAGTCCTTAGGAGGTGGGTTCTCCTGACAAGCTACTCTCAGACCTTTCCCTTTTTATTTTATATATATTTTTTTTCTTTTTTTTTTTTTTTCTTTACAGAGAAAAAGAGAGAGGGAGAGTTAGGAAACATCAATGAGAAAGAAACATTGATCAGCTGCCTTCTGCACACTCCCTACTGGGGATGCACCAGTAACCAAGGTACATATCCTTGACCGGAATCGAACATGGGACCCTTCAGTCCACAGGCTGATGCTGTAGCCACTGAGCCAAACTGATCAGAGCAGACCTTTCTCTTTAAAAAAAAAAAAAAGATAGATAGATAGATAGATTTTTATTGATTTCAGAGAGGAAGGAAGAGGGAGAGAGAGAAAAACATTGACCGGCTGCCTCCTGCATGCCCTCTACCGGTGATTGAGCCTACAACTCATGTGCCCTTGACCGGAATCAAACCTGGGACTCTTCAGTCCTTAGGCTGATGCTCTATCCACTGAGCCAAACTGGCTAGGGCCCCCCAGACCTTTATTCCTTATCTTCCTTGGCCCCTCAGGTGTCCCCATCCTGCCAGCTGATCCCAGGGCTCAAGTTCCATCTGCTGTCTGGGTAGTAATCTAGGGTTCTTGCACCTGGTTCTTGGGCCACTGGTCAGGTCTGGGGCCCTGAGAGAGCCTGTCACTTAGCAGTATCCCAACTCTCTTGGGGTCCAGGCTTGCCCATCAAAGATCTGGTTGTGGGCCTCAACCCTTTTGGCTGCAGCCGCCTCCTGCATGTGTTCCCCCAGAACATGCTATTCGAGAGCATCCAAGAGGGCAAATACGAGTTTCCTGAGAAGGACTGGGCCCATATTTCCTTCGCTGCCAAAGACCTCATCTCAAAGCTGCTGGTTCGAGATGCCAAGCAGAGGCTAAGTGCTGCGCAGGTCCTGCAGCACCCGTGGGTGCAGGGGGTGAGTGCCAGCCCCCCTGGGGGCAGCCGGGCATGGGTCCTTGTCTCTGTCCAGTCTTTAGTGGGCCGGGGCTGTGGCTCGGAACAAGTGCTGGAGAACCCTTGGGGCCCAGTGTCAGAGCTCCTTGTTGTGATGTGGGTCTAAAGGTCAGTCACAGTTATTTTCTGGGGGCCCAGGCACAGTTATGAAATCTTCCCCATCTGCTGGCTGCAGGAGCTACTTAGCAAATCCTTGACCTGTGCCTTAGAGGCGAGCAAGCTCAGCTCAGCCACAGGGCAGACAAGTGGGTGGCCAGCCTTGGACAGGACTCTATCCCCTCCGATCCCAGAAGAGCCTGGTGATTGTCCTTGCCTATGGTCATCCAAGCTGGGGCCACCTGGGTAGAGGGCCGATGGGGAAAAAGGACTGCCTGCTCAAGCTAGCCAGTACAAGGGGCTCTGAACTCCTGCTGGGAATGTGAGGCGACCCATGGGTTGAGAAGGGAGGGGCTGGGCTGGGAATGGTTAGGCAGGGTGGCTGGTGAGCAGGTAGGCCTGGGAAGCCACTGGCTCTTATTGGTGTCAGAGCCAGCTGGGGACCTGGGGAGGGTTGGCTCTGGGTAAGATGGATGAGTCTGGCTCTGTTCTTTAGACCTGTTTCTCTGGTCTCCTTGCAGTGCGCCCCAGAGAATACCTTGCCCACGCCCATGGTTCTGCAGAGGTGAGGCCTGCATGGGGTCTCGGGTTTGAGAGGGGAGGTTAAAAATTAAAAAATACAAAATAAGTTCTCTTTAAGTTGTAGGGGAAGACATTCAAAAACTAGGTGTCCCTGTAGGGATGGTGGATTAGGTCCCAGGCTGCGGGGAGGAGGAGCTTGGGGCCATAGCCCCTCCTCCAGGGCACTGCACAGACCCTGGGGTCCCAAGGGAAGCAGAGGGTATACCTGGCAGCCACCTCCCCTTCCTTGATGACTGTCCCATCTTGTCCGCAGGAACAGCTGTGCCAAAGACCTCACGTCCTTCGCAGCTGAGGCCATCGCCATGAACCGGCAGCTGGCCCAGCGTGAGGAGGATGCATTGGAGGAGGTGGGACAGGGCCAGCCTGTGGTCATCCGAGCTACCTCACGCTACTTGCATCTGTCCCCACCATCCCAATCCAAGTTGGCCCAGCGGCGGCAGCGAGCCAGCCTCTCTGCAGCCCCTGTGGTCCTGGTGGGGGACCATGCATGACCCCTCCCTTCTTCTGTACATAGGTCACCCCCTCCCCCATCAGATCTCAAGATTTTTTTTAAGCTATTGCCAGCCAGTGACCAGCAGGCTGTGCTACACCCCTCACCCCTACCCCCCCTTGGGTTCTGAGGTACTGTGCTCAGCTCAGCTGGGGGGTATCTTTTTATATAAAGTTTTTTGCTGTTGGGTTTTCCTTTTTTTTTTTTTTTCCCTATCCCCCACCCCCATTTTTTTCCTTTGAATGGTGTTAAAAGTAAACAGGCACCCTGGGAGAAGAGCAGAGGGCACATGTGCTGCGCATGCCCCCACCCTGCTACCTTGGCCGTACAGGCTCAGCTGTACTGTGAAAGGCCTTGTGCCCATGGTCCCTGCCCAATGTGACTCAGGAGAGGAGGACATTTGCTGTCTTCCAGAGCTGAGGGACCCGGGAACACACCTGCGCCCCTCCCCCTTCCCTGCCCTTTGTGTTCTCAAGGCCAGACTACCCTGCACCTCCTTTCACCCAAAAGGCACCCTGGTGGCCAGGGGGGTCTCGGGTGTGGGCAGTTGGAGTGAACAGCCATTCACATGGACCCCACCCCACCTCACCCCACCCCTGATTGAGAACCTTAAGTTGCAGCTGACGGGGAGGGGCTGCACCCATTACCACTACTCCCCACCCTTTCCACGGGACTCTGTCTACCTGGGATGGGGGGAGGGGCACTGGAGGAATGGAAGGGGCTGGACTGGCACTCGTCAGCCAACATGGGGGACCCATAGATTCCCCCACCCCGGGCACCCCAGTGCCCCTTCTCAGGGCTCAGTCTGACCATGGCCACGTCCTGCCCCCTGTCAACCCTTGAGTTGACATGGAAGCTCTGCCAGCCCTGCCTCCCCTCCGTAGAGCTGGGCTGACGCAAGTTCCCGATGAATCCCCCCCTCCCAAAGGCAGCATTCCTGCTCTGCCCACCTTTAGGGGAATGGCCTCCCTCAGGCACCCAGGAACCTCTGTCCTCCACCTCCCCACCCCAGAGTCCAGGTCAGATGTCTAGTGACTTGCTGGTCTCGAGGAGACTCTGACACCCCTCTTTGTCCTTAGGTGGGAAACACTATGCAATACAAGCTTCCTCTTCCTTCATGCACACGTGTTTCTGCCAGTGGGCGGCCCCCAGCCCACTTCAGGGCAGCTGGGCCTGGGCTCTGGCTGGGTCTTTCAGGCAGGCCAGCTGGATAGCCCTCTGGCATCTAGTTTTCATCCTGTTTCATTAGTATTTTAAGAACATCAGTTGACTTCCTTTTCCTGTTCTTGAAGAATACTTGAATGTCAGGGGGCCTTGTGGGTTGGGGGGCTCAGACACTGCTTCCCCCCCGCCCCCCCCCAAGACTTGTATAGTTGTTGCAGTCTGGGGGCTGATGCCTATCTGGCCACCTGAATCTGTGGACTGGTCTTTCCACTCCAAAGACCCCAGAGTGGGCGGCCACCCGACCTCCATCATTTCTTGCCCATTAGTGATTCCATGTATCACGACTGGGGGTTCTGCCTTTTTGTAAAAGAACTGGGGCCTCACTGGCTACAGGCGGTGTGGTCAATTCAGTCTGGAAAGCTGACTGAGCGGCATTTTCTTAAAGGTGGGACAGCTACTTATTCTTCCCCCATCACATCTACAGGGCAACCGGGAGGGCTGGCCAGAACCGTCACTGTGAAGGAAGGCCTGGGTCCCAGAGTGTCTCAGGCTACTAGGCTGCTCTGGTGCTGAGGGAAGGGGGACTGGCAGTGTTTCCATGTTAATATATTAAAAAAAAAAAAAGACAATTTTCTTTAAAAGTGGGGGAAAGACATCCAAGCACTTTAACTCCACTGTACCAGGTAAACTGATACAGCTCAAAGTTTTCCTTGACACCAACTGTCAATGCCGGAATTTTGTATTCTGTTTTATAAGGATTTAATAAAACTCATAAAAGCTCATTCTGGTTTTCTGTTGCTGTATAACAAGCTGTCCCAAACCTAGTGGCCCTAAACCATTCATTGTCAGTGATGCTGTGGCTTAGGAATCTAGACAGGGCACATGGGATGGGTTGTCAGATCTGTGAGGGTGGTCCTCGGGTGACCCATCCGTGTTGGCCCCGGGAGCCTTCTGTGACAGGCTCTCGCTGAGCATCATGTTCGAGGCTCGTCCACATCCGTGCCCGTGCTTTAATGCTGTTTGGGGCTGAGGAGTGCTCCAGTGTCGGGATGGAACACATGGTGTTTACTCATCTGTCCATGTTACCAGTTTTGGCCACAGTGAACCAGCTTCTGTGGACATGTGCACAGGTTTTCACTTGTGGGAACAAATGGAAGACATTTCACATGTGGATGTGTTCATTTCTCCTGAGTGGGCACCATGGGAGGGATGTGAGCAGGGCAGAGACTGATTGGATGTGGCTTTTGGAAGGACCATTCTTGCCCCCGAGTGGAGTGTGGATGGGATCTGAAGGACTCAATAAACCACTGTCATCCTCTTAAGCCAGTCAGATGAGGGGTGACAAGCCTGGTGGGGGCGGTGCCCAGTAGACCACAAAGTAGCAAACACCAGGCACGGTGAGGAGGTGGCCTGCCAGCACCTAGGGACAGCCTGGGCAAGAAGGGGACTCTGGGCTGTCTGGAGAGAGGGCACGCCTGGCAAGGTAACTGGCACTAGGGATCCCTGCGACATGGGGTGCAGTAGGTCACCCCTCCTCCCTAGAAACCTGAGATCAGCATGTGGCACACCTTCCACCTGGCCCTTCAGTAGGAAACCTGGACACACTTGAGCCTATGCTCCACCTCTTGTATTTATTTGCCCAGCTGCCTCCTAGACCCTTCCTCTCAGATCCTACAACTACCCTCTCCTGAGCCAGGCCACCACCAGCCCTTCCCAGGGTGACAGCCCAGCCTGGTCTCCTGGCCCCCACTCAGCCCCCAAAGATCCCATCTCAGTTCCCCCAAGCCCCTGGCTTGTCCCTTTCCTAGCCTGGCAGAGGTGTGTGGGCAAGGAGGGGTGGCTGCTACATGCCAAGCCACCACCCTCCTTGGTGGCACAGAGCCCTGCCCAGCCCACCAAGCCATGCCAATGACCGCTCCCTGCCCCTTGTCGCCTGCCAAGTCCTGCAGCCAGGCACAGCCTGTTCTCCGAGCCTCTGCTGTGGATTGTATGTTGGTGGTTTCCTCTTGGTAGATCCCGCCCTTCCACCTCTCCTCCGGGAGCAACAGAGAAATCCCGGAACTGGAGCAGCTGGGAGCCTTTCCCAGACTGGTGACTGGCTGGTGACTGGCTGGTGACTGGCTGCCCTGGAGCCTGGGCCCATCCTCCACCTGGTAAATGGAGACGCCAGTTGGGCTCCCCAGCTGCCCACAGACCTGGCCTCACAAGGCCCAGCACAGAACTGTCTAAGTCACATCTGTGGCGGGAGGCTGCTCCACACTCCCCTTGACAAGACAGTGGCGATGCTGATGTTCGGTGCTAATAATAGGAGGAACAGGCGGGGCTGTGGAAACTATTTGCACTAATGGCACAGTTTTCCTGTAAACCTAACGCTTGTTTTATTACTGATTTTAGAGGAAGGGAGAGAGATGAGAGAGAAACAACTCTTGGTTGCCTCACCTACATGCTCTGACTGGGAATTGAACCCCCCACCCTTGTTGTTCATCCTCACCCAAGAATTTTTTCCTTTCCCATTGATTTTTTAGAGAGAGTGGAGGCAGAAGGGGAAAGACAGAGAGGGAGAAACGTTGATGTCAGAGAGACACATCCATGGGTTGCCTCCCACACATTCCCTGACCAGGGTTGGGCATGAAGCCTGCAACCAAGGCACATGCCCTTGACTGGGACTTGAACCCTTGACCCTTCAGTCTGCAGGCTGATGTCTAACCACTGAGCAAACCTGGCTAGGGCAACCCCCCCCCCCCACCTTTTGATGTATGAGACAACACTCCAACCAGCTAAGCCACACTGGCCAGCGCTAAACCTAAAACTCTAAAAAATATTCATTTTAATAAAGTGAGAGAAGACAGATATGAAAAGCCACAGTGATTTCATTTATGTAAAATGTCCAGAACAGGCAAGTCCGTAGAGACAGGAAGTGGGTTCATGGTTTTCGGGGGCTGGCAGGGATAGGGAGTGACTGCTGATGGGGATGGGCTTCTTTGGGGGGGAGGGGTGGAACATTCTGGAACTAGATACGAAGTGATGGTCGCACAATATGGTAAATGTACTAACTTGCCATTGAATTTAAAAGGGTGACTTCCTTCTTAATAAAAGTGGAAAGGATGATGGGACCAAATTTGTGTAGCGTCTGGTACACAGTAAGTACTCAGTAAATGCCCCAAGGAATGACTTGTCACCCTGCAGGGTAGGGAGGAGGCCAGCAAAGACATCTCCTCCCAGACGTAGGGATCTGTGCAAGCTTTCATTCCTGTCATCGTCGCTAATTCCCTCGGCCAGCGCTCCCTGTGAATCACCCCATCTCAGTGCCTCCTTAATGCTCCCATCTCCAGAGGAAACTCAGTGGTCCGTCCTGGTCTTAGACTCACCGGAAGGAGAAGAAAGGGGTTTATGTGCTTTTTTTTAAAAAAAAAATCTTCACCAAGGATATGTTTTTTATTAATTTTTAGAGAGCAGAGGGGGGAGATGCGAGGGGGGGAAGGGCGGGGAGGAGAGGGAGAAAGAAACAGCAATGTATGAAAGAAACATCGATTGGCTGCCTTCCATATGCGCCCCAAGTGGGGATCAAACTGGCAGCATAGGCACATGCCCCGACTGGGAATCAGTCCTGCAACCCTTTGGTGCAGGGACAGAGCTCCAACCAACTGAGCCACCTGGCCAGGGCTGAGAAACGGGTTTAAAGCAAAGTGTGATGGAATCAAGTCAGATATGCGGAAGGATGTACCCTAGTTCAAGCTTGCTGGGATGAGCTGGGGCAAGGGAAGGGGTACGGACAGGTGGCTGGAGCCCGGTGGCTCTGGTCCCCACGCTGGGCTGCCTTCGTTCCCTCGGTCAAAGGTAGGGTTTGGGGTGTGGGGGCAACCCTAGAAGATGCCTGTGATTTCCATCATGTCTTCTCATGGAGACTCAGTAGTTTCCCCTCATGGAATGTGAGGGCAACAGCTTATGCTCTCCCCTGCCTCGGTTTCCCTTTTGTGACCTACTGGGAGACTGCAGCAGGCTCAGATACCAATGACAGGGAGCTCGCCCTGCGCTGTCTGGAGTCCCAGGACACCTGTGCCAAAGGCCCTTGGGAGACTTCCCAGCAAGAGGTTGGCAAGTCCCCAGGACAGATTCCCAAAATGACAAGATGGCATGGCCAGAGTTTTATCTGTACATTCAAAGTGGCACCCACCCTGCAGGTGCCGGGGCCATATAAGGGTTGTGGGTTCCAGCCTGGGTCACTCTTGGCCCAAAGCCATCATCCCAGTGACTCAACTCTGTGCAACTTGTAGACCCTCCTCATGGATCACAGCCCCCGTCCCCTAGGAAGGTTTTACCTCCTGCCACGGCCTGCTGCCAAGCATGCATGACAAGAAACCAGCTTACAACCTCTCCAAACTGGGGCCAGAACCAACCAGGGGTGAGTAAGACCCTGGCTTAGGCAGAAGATGTAAGGGAGCGCCAAAAAACTGCACTCACCGTGATAACACGCACTGAGGTGTTTTTTAACGGCTTCAAAAGCAGCTTTACTAAAAATAAAAATAAAAAATCCACACCCAAGGATATGTTTTTATTGATTTTAGAGAGAGGAAGGAAAAGGGTGAGAGAGACACGTAGATGTGAAAGACAAACATCAATTAGTTGCCTCCTGTACATACCCCCACCAGGGACCGAATCCCCAGCCTGGGTATGTGCTCTGATCAGGAATGGAACCCACAACCCTTTGGGGCACAAGACAATGAACCACACCTGTCAGGGCTGTGCTGTGAGTTTCGGCAAGAACTATTGTAGATTCACATGCAGTTGCAAGAAATAACATTTTGAACAGTTTTCCCCAGTAGTAGCATTTTGCAAAAACAATTACAATGTCACAACCGCAACATTGACATTGCTACAATGCATCTCATTGGGAAATTGCCACTGGCACTTGTATCCACTGTGTGTGTTTACAGCTCTTTCCTAGTCCACCCTCAGGTCTCAAAGCAGACAGTGCGTGTATTTAACCTAGGGACACTCGGCTCACCCTCTGTTCTCACTGGGAGCATGTAAGGCTGGGCTGTGGAACCGGGTTTTTCAAAAGAACTTTCTCCATCTGGCTATTGAGCACGTGACACGTCGCCAGTGAGAATAAGAAACTTATTGATATACATTTATTTACCCTGGCAGGGCTGCTGGGGCCCCAAGGGGGAACACAAGGTCCATCCCTCCATTTTTAGGAGAAATTGCTCAGCCTCTGCATGGTCTTGTGTTTTTGCCCTGAGTCCTTGGATGATCCCAGCTCTCAGGTGCTCCGTCTGCTTGTCCTTCTGGGCACACATGTGGTGCTCAATAAGTGCTCCTGGAGGGAGAGAGGCCACGCGACTGAGGCCTCTGGATGGCTTTCTAACCTGCACTCTGTTCCCTGAGTGTGAGGCGGGGCTTGCCCCCAGGCCTCCTTTTGCCCGTCTGTAAAATGGGCTCAGCATCCTCCTGTCTTCCACAGCCCTTGCTGGCGAGCATCCTTCGGGCTGCATACTCTGTAACAGCAGTGGGTGGCATCTGGGCGGGGCCACCAGGACCTCCATCGGAGGTGTGGAGGCAGGGGACCAGGACCCAGGGGGGAATGGAGCACCCTGAACCCCTGCAGGTGGGGCCTGGGGCAGGGAGGGCCCCTCCAGGCGTCCCAAACAGGGAGGAGGAGGTGGTTTCAGATGGGGAAACAGGATGGAGCTGTCAAGCCACTTGCCCACAGGAACACTGCTAATGTGTCCACAGCGGGAGGGGGTTCTCTAGAAGTTTCTTATTTCACTCAGTTCTCTGCCTGTCCGCCTCTCGTTCTCTGCTCCATCCCTCTCTTCTCCCTGCCTTCGGATCATAAAAGCAATATGTATCTGCTCTAAACCCAGAACCATTTTATCCCCCAGAATGAAAATATATAAAATACATGTGTGCGGAGGGTTTTAACACACGCGTGAGTAAAGCAGTGTCCACACGGAGGGGAGGAAGCGATGGTGGTTTCCTCTCGGGCTGGGCGGCCCCGGCAGGTCTGGGCCTCAGAGGCGGTCTCCGCTGGGTCCTGCATCAGGTGGTGTTGCTGTCACCCGAGGGCTGGGGCTGTGGTGTGTTTTGCCTTCTCAGTGGGCAGGTCCCGGCACCCGGTCCTCCCCTCCCGTGGCCGGGTTGCAGGTGGAAGCTGGGGAGGGCTGATTTCTCCACGGGAACGGCAAGAATGTGGGCGTTGGTGTGTAATGGGGACAGAC
Organism: Lasiurus borealis; assembly: GCA_004026805.1. NCBI lineage: Eukaryota > Metazoa > Chordata > Mammalia > Chiroptera > Vespertilionidae > Lasiurus > Lasiurus borealis. Next base: position 15,025 of record PVJN01039133.1, read on the forward strand.
TTCCAGTTTGGGAAGATGAGAAAGTTCTGGAGCTGAATGATTGGCCAATAGGATGATTGTACACCACTGTCCCTGAGCTGTGAACTTAAAGGTGGCTAAGACGGGAGCATTTGGGGTCTTGCTTCCTAGCATTGTCATCAGTTTGGTGCAAATAAACCTATAAAAATTTTTTTTTAGCCAAAACCGGTTTGGCTCAGTGGATAGAGCTTCGGCCTGCGGACTGAGGGGTCCCAGGTTCGATTCCGGTCAAGGGCATATATCTTGGTTGCGGGCACATCCCCAGTAGGGAGTGTGCAGGAGGCCGCTGATCGATGCCTCTCTCTCATCGATGTTTCTGACTCTCTCTCTCCCTTCTTCTCTGTGAAAGTCAATAAAATATATATATTTTAAAAAAATTAAGTGGTTAAGATGGCAAAGTTATGTTAAGTATGTTTTTACTACAATGTTAACAAAAGTAAAACAAACCAAACAAACCCCACATGGACTTATTCTGGCTCCATTCCTAGTGGCTGGGGCCCGTCTGTCCGCATCTCCCCGCTCCCAGGCACGAGCCTTCCCCGGGGACAGACGGGCCAGGCTTCTGGGGGGCTCTTCCTGGCCAGGCGCATTCCTTCTGCTCAGAGCGCATTGGCCAGGCCGCTGACCAGAGCCCACCCAGCCCCAGGGTGGTAGGAGCGCAGCCCTGCGTTGCTGCAGCTGCCAAGAGCCCCTGAACATGTGAGGAGCAGCAGCCGGCACCCCTGGGGCAGTGCCTGTGCGCGGGACTGGCTCGGGACTGGCTCTGCAGCTGGGATGGGGCAGGCGGGGCCAGCATGTGCAGGACCGAGGGGCCGTGGAGAGAAGCAGGTGGGGCAGGCTGACCCGCTGCGGCCACTACCTCCGGGTCACCAGCCAGCCGGGCAGAAGCCGCTCCCCGCTTTGCAGGCCGGTAAGCCCCGCTTTCAGGCAGCGAGTCCTGAGAAGGCAGTTCAGCGGACACTGTGGGAAACGGCGCTGATGCCGGCGCCCTTGTGGCTCTGCCACCCGCAGACCAGACGACACGACCGGCAGCTCAGAGGCTGCGGAGTTGGCTCCTGCCTGTCCCTGGGGACACATGCCAAGCCCTCCACTCTGATTCAATCTCTGCTCACTGGGGGATGGGGGGAGGAAGGGGAGGAGGGAGAAGGCAGGGACCTCAGCAGGAGGCCTGGCCACTAGGGTGGACTCGCTGTCTAAAGCAGTCTGCCGGCTCCACATCCTGGGGCGAGCACTCCACCCCGTGCACAGACAAGCCCCGGGGGCGTGTGCGACCATAAATGGCCCAAGGATCAGAACCAGGCAGAGTGGCTGGGTGGCTCAGTTGGTTCGAGTGGGTCCTGCACCAAGGTTGTGGGTGCAACTCCGGTCAGGGCACCTACAAGGCTCAACCAGCGAACGCCTAAGTGAGTGGATCAACACATTGATGTTTCTCTCCCTTTCTCTCTCTAAGATCAATTAGCAACCATTTCTTTAAATAAAAAATAAACCCAGGCAAACTGCACTGGCATCGGCTGCCTGGTCTGGGCCCTCCTTCTTTGGGGTCCCTGACCCTCTGGAAGGAGGCCTCCCCCTCCCCTGCCAGGATGCCTGGGGTTGGCTTGTCAGAAGTATTTCCACCTTTGACCCCAGCTAACGTAGGCCAAGGGGAGTCAAGCAGCATCGGCCCACGGCTGCCCTCACTGGCCCCCGCCTGGTGGGTGGGGGGAGGAGACCTTCCCTCTACCCTCCTGTATTCGGTGCCTGGAGGCCTGCAACCTAAACGAATAAAAGACATTGTCACGGGAGACATTCCTCATTGACATCTTCATTAATTCCATTTTTAATTTTTAACTTTCCACGCTGGGGTGGGTGCCCAAAGGACCTGTGAGGTTCCAGGGCTTCTAGGCAGAGTGACAGGGGAGGGAGGGAAGCCATGGCCACTGGCCGGGCAGTGAACCTCAGGGAAGGCGAGCGGGCCCTCAAGGGCAGGCAGGAGGGACAGTATTTGTGACCAAGTCTGTCCTGGGTGCTTCCCACTTGTCTTTTCCAAGAAGAGAACATTACAGTTGATCACAGGAAGGGATTTATGACCTTTTTTTTTTTTTTTTTCCTTCAAGAGGCTCCGCTTTTAGGCCGTTAAGAGACTTTAGGAATTCAAATGCCTTCAGCTCAAAACAATTCTTATGCCAATTTTGGGGTGACATATCCTGGTCCCCTGCAGTTGCTCTCCCACCCAGTGTTTATCTAACTGTCCAGGATTTTTTCTTCAGTATCATGCATTCTGGGTGTGAATGATATCTCTGTGTGACAGCCCCAGTGTCCTAGTGTCAGATGGTGGGTGGGGAATGACATTGTCTCACCTGTTGGCCAAGGAGGGTTTTATAGAAATTGTAGAAGCTACGGAAATAAATTCCTGGGATTGGGCACCATCTCTGAGTCTCCATCATTGTTCGCCCAGCCCGGTGGATTCTCTGAGACTCTGCCCCACCCAACTTGCAGGCTCACCCAAGCTGTTCTCAGTAGCTTTTCCGTACTAATGGTCTATCTTGGCTCATGCTTCAGACTTGGCTAAAATCTCCCCAACAAGCAATATCCAGCCTCCGTGTGCTCCGTGCCCCTCACTCAGTGGCTCCAGGCCCAGCACTAATGGCAGCTGATCTTGGTTTGCAGGTTGGCCTCTCCTGGGCACCTGCAAGCCCAGCACAGGTAACAGCCATCTGCAGATCACTTTGTAGTTCAGGCCAAGTGGCCCCAGGTAGAACACAGGTTGGCCTACACTCCTGGGAGGTCCCAGAGCCAGCACACCCAGTGAACAGCTTCAGATCACGTTGAAGCATCACCCAACCGCCTCCACAAGAACACACTCAGCACTGAAGTAAATCATACTTCATGGGGTGGGCCACGCCACAGCCGATCCTCCACAGTGTTAGCAGCCAGCACTTGTAGCCAATTGTCCTGGAGGTAAATCCCTCCCATTGACGTTCCAATAGCAATCAAGGCTTAACTACAACAGGAGGGTGCACACAATCCATACAGGGACACAGCTGGAGTGGCCAGCCGAGGTGAATAGGGAGGCTGTGCCACTGGGCCCTACAGGACACCATCACACTAAGCCACTCTGCCACGCTGAGGAGACGTACAGCTCACCTGATACACAGAAACAAACACAGGATGGCTGCCAAAAGGAAGGCAGAGAAACCGGTCTCAAGTGAAAGATCAGAAAAACAAAAACCTCCAGGAAAAGAACTAAGCAAAATGAAGACAAGCAATTACTAGATGCAGAGTTCAAACCCCTGGTTATAAGGACGCTCAGTGAACTTAGGGGAAGAGTAGATGAACTTAGCGAGAAGTTCAACAGCATAAAGTAGGACATGGAAACCATAAAAAAGGAACTAGTCAGAAACAAAGGATACCGTAATGAGTAATTTACAGGGAACTAACAGTAAAATAGATGAGGCTAAGAATGAAATCAGTGATTTGGAATATAAGGGGGAAAAAACACACCAAAACACCCAATCAGAACAGCAAAAATAATTTTTAAAAACAAGGATAGTATAAGGAGCCTCTGGGAAAATTTCAAGCATACTAACATTTGCATCATGGGGGTGCCAGAAAGAGAAAAGAGAGAACATGCAAAAAATTGAAAACCTATTTGAAAAAATAATGACAGAAAAGTTCCCTAACCTGGTGAAGGAAACAGACGTAAAGTCCAGGAAGCCCAAAGAGCCCCAAACAAGATGACACCAAAGAAACCCACATTCAAACACATCATAGTCAAAATACAAACGGTTAAAGGCAAAGAGAGAATCTTAAAGCAGTTAGTTACCCACAAGGGACCTCCCATATGATTGTCAGCTGATTTCTCAACAGAAACGTTGCAGGCCAGATGTGATTGGCAAGAGATATTCAAGGTGATGAAAAGCCAGGACATACAACTAAGATTGCTCTACACAGCAAAGCTCTCCTTTAGAATCGAAGGACATATGGAGATCTTCCTAAAGAAGTTCATCACTGACAAACCAATATTATATAAAATATTAAAGGCTCCTGTTTAAAGAGAAGGAAAGCCCTGGCCTGTGTGGCTCAGTTGGTTGGGTGTAGTCCCATGCACCAACCGGTTGCAGGCTTGATTCCTGGTAAGGGCACATGCTTGGGTTGCAGGTTCAATCCCTGGAGGAGAGTGTGCAGAAGGCAGCCAATCGATGTTGCATCTCAAATTCATACTTCTTTCCTTTCCTCTCTCTCTAAAAATCAATAAACAATTCTTTTTAAAAAACATATTAAGAAGGGGGAAAGATATTAAAAATATGTTACTATAAAATGGAAATAAATACATATGTAGTAACAATTGAATAAGAACACAAAATAAAAAACAAGCAGAAAATAAATAAATAAATAAATAAATAACTTAATTAATTAATTCCTGGCTGTGGAAACAGCGCCGTCTAGAGGCCACTGCTGGCTTAGACGGGTGCTGCGGTAGTTGGAGAACTCCTGGGTGAGAAACTCATACTGGGCAGGTGTTTGATTAGCAAACAGCAAGAAATGTCACTAAGGTGAAGCAAAAAAGGCGTGGTGACCTCTCCTTGTCATCGCTGGGGCCAAAATGGCTCACTTTCTGCCCTCGCAGTGAATTCTGGGTCTTGGAGAAGATGCCAGACCTGAAGGTAAAAATGTAATATTATGTCAACTGAACTTATCGGAGCTATGCTTTACTTATAGTGGCCTGCACAGATCCTAAGTGTGGCGTGACAAATAATTTAGGCAGGACCCTACATCTCCCCACCCCCATCAAGATCTCTGGTCAGGGTAGTTCATATGGAATGCAACTGATCGCCCTGTTTCTCTCTCACATAGATT
>PVJN01039134.1:0-13698 GCA_004026805.1 Lasiurus borealis
AATGCTGAAGGGTACTCTTCTAGAAGAGGAAGAAGAAAGAGGTAAAAGCCAAAAAATTATGAACAAATACATATCTATCAACAAGTGAATCTAAAAATTAAGTGAATTAAAAATTTGATCAACAGAATAAACTGGTGAATATAATAGAATCAGGAGCACAGAAAGGGAGTGGACTGTTAATTCTTAGGGGGAAAGGGGTCAAGGGTGTACAGGGAGAGACTGGAAAAAATCGTACACCTATGGATGAAATCAATGGGAGGGAGCTAAGGGCAGAGGGAGTGGTGGGAGCTGGGTGGAGGGGTGCTCTTGAGGGGAAAAAAAGAGAAACAAATGTAATAATATGAATAATAAAGATTTAATTAAAAAAAACATCATGACAACAAATGACAATGACGACACAACAATACAAAATTTATGGGACACAGTGAAAGCAGTCTTGAGAGGGAAGTTCGGAGCCCTACAAGCCTAATGCAAAAAAAAAAAAAAAAAAGGAAGCAATGGTAATAATGGTAATAAACCACCTAAACCTACAACTCAAAGAGCTACAAAGAGAGCAACAAGAAAAGCTCAGTGTAACCAGAAGGAAAGAAATAGTAAAGATCAGAGCGGAGAAAAACTACATGGACACCAAAGAAATAATTTAAAAGATCAAAAAAAAGAAGAGCTGGTTCTTTGAAAGGATAAACAAAATTGATGGACCTCTAGCCAGGCTCACCAAGAAGCAAAGGGAAAACACCCAAATAAACAAAATCAGAAATGAAAGGAGAGAAATAACAACAGACCCTGTGGAAATACAAAGGATTGTTCAAAAATACTATGAACAATGCTAAACCAACAAATTTGACAACCTGCACGAAATGGATATATTCCTACAAGAATATAACCTTCCAAAACTCAATGAGGAGGAATCTAAACATCTCAATAGTCCAAAAACTATGGAAGAAATTGAAGCAGTCATCAAAAAGCTTCCAGCAAACAAAAGCCCAGGACTGGATGGCTACACAGGAGAGATTTACCAAACATTCAAGGAAGAATTAAAACCTATTCTCCTCAAACTATTCAAAAACATTCAAGAAGAAGGAACACTTCCAAAGAGCTTCTATGAAGCCAGCATCACCCTAATACAAAAACCAGATAAAGACAACACAAAGAAAGAGAATTATAGGCCAATATCTCTCATGAACATAGATGCCAAAATCTTCAACAAAATTCTAGCAATTCGGATCCAGCAGTAAATCAGAAAGATCATACACCATGACCAAGAACGATTCATCCCTGGAATGCAGGGATGGTTCAATATCCGCAAATCAATAAATGTGATCCATCACATAAACAAATTGAGAGATAAAAATAACATAGTCATATCAATTGATGCAGAAAAAGCATTTGACAAAATCCAACAACCTTTCTTGATAAAAACTCAGCAAAGTAGGAATAGAAGGATCATACCTCAACATCATAAAAGCCATATACGATAAACCCACAGCTAACATCATACACAATGGGCAAATACTAAAACCATTTCCCATAAGAACAGGAACAAGACAGGGATGCCCACTCTCACCTCTCCTGTTCGACATAGTACTCGAAATATTAGTCATAGCAATTAGACAAGAAGAAGAAATAAAAGGCATACAAATTGGAAAAGAAGAAGTAAAGCTGTCCTTATTTGCAGATGACATCATATTGTACATAAAAAACCCAAAGGACTCCATTCCAAAACTAATTGACTTAATTAATGAATTCGGCAATGTAGCAGGATACAAAATTAATGCTAAGAAGTCTGTGGCATTTCTATACACTAATAGTGAAATTACAGAAAAAGAAACTAAAAAAGCAATCCCATTTACCATCGCACCAAAAAAAAGTAAGATACTTGGGAATAAACCTAACTAAAGAGGTAAAGACCTATATGCAGAAAACTACAGGACACTGAAAAAAGAGATAGAGGAAAATGTTAACAGATGGAAGAGCATACCATGCTCATGGATTGGGAGAATCAACATCATTAAAATGTCCATACTACCCAAAGCAATCTACAGATTCAATGAACTTCCCATTAAAATACCAACGACATATTTCACAGACCTAGAAAGAACTCTTCAGAGATTCATCTGGAACAAAAAAAGACCACGAATAGCTACAGCAATTCTGAGAAAGAAGAATAAAGTAGGTGGGATCTCAATACCAGATTTCAAGCTATACTACAAAGCAACTGTTCTAAAAACAGCCTGGTACTGGCACAAGAACAGACATATAGACCAATGGAATAGAATAGAGAACCCAGATATCCAACCAAACCACTATGCTCAACTAATATTTGACAAAGGAGGCCATGAACACTCAATGGAGCCAAGATAGCCTCTTCAATAAATGGTGTTGGGAAAATTGGACAGATACATGCAATAAAATGAAACTGGACCACCAACTTACACCAAATACAAAAATAAACTCCAAATGGATACAGGACTTAATCATTAGAAGGGAAACCATAAAAATACTAGAGGAATCCACAGGCAACACAATCTCAGATATATGCTGAAAGAACTTCTTCACTGATACTGCTCCAAAGGCAATGGAAGCTAAAGAAAAAATGAACAAATGGGATTATATCAAAATAAAAAGCTTTTGCACAGCCAAAGAAACCATCAACAAAACAACAAAAAGGATCACTGTAGGGGAGAACATATTTGCAAATGTTATCACTGATAAAGGTTTAATCTCCAAAATCTACAGCCAACTTATACAACTTAATAAAAGGAAGAGGAACGATCCAATAAAAAAATGGGCAACGGACCTAAATAAAACCTTTTCGAAAGATGACAGAAGGAAGGCCAAGAGACACATGAAAACATGTTCAAAATCATTAATCATCCGAGAGATGCAAATCAAAACGACAATGCGATACCACCTCACACCGGTCAGAATGGCAATCATCAACAAATCAACAAACGACAAGTGTTGGCGAGGATGCGGAGAAAAAGGAACCCTTGTGCACTGTTGGTGGGAATGCAGACTGGTGCAGCCACTGTGGAGAACAGTATGGAGTTTCCTCAAAAAATTAAAAATGGATCTCCCATTTGACCCTGTAATCCCACTCTTAGGAATTTATCCTAAGAAATCACAAACACCATTCAAAAAGGTTTTATGCACCCCTATGTTCATAGCAGCACAATTTCCAACAGCTACAATTTGGAAACAGCCTAGGTGCCCGACAGCAGATGAGTGGATCAGAAAACTGTGGTACATCTACACAATGGAATTCTATGCTGCCATTAAAAAGAAGGAATTCTCACCATTTGCAGCAACCTGGATGGAACTGTAGAGCCTTATGCTTAGTGAAATAAGCCAGTCAATGGGGGACAAGCATCACATGATCTCACTCATTGGTGGATAATAAAGAATATTATAAACTGATGTACAAAAGGATAGATACACAGGCAGTAAAACTTCAAACAGACTGTGAAATTACAGCAGAAAGATTAAAGTTAAGTGAGGTAGATAAGAGATCAATCAAAGGACTTGTATTCATGCATATAAGCATAACCAATGAACATAGACACTGGGGTGGTTGGGGTATGCCTGGGAGGGAGGGAGGGCATAGGGAGACATGTATAAAAAATTAATAAAAAAATAAATCAATAAAATAAATTTAAATTAAAAAAAATAAAAATAAATTTAAAAAAAAGATATAACTCTGGTAAACATATACAAACCAAATACAGGATCTCATAAATACATAAAGAAACTCCTGGAGAATATCAAGTAGAGATCAACAGTAATACAATCATAGTAGGGGATTTTAATACACCACTGACATCTCTGAACAAATCCTCTAGACAAAAAATCAGCAAAGAAACAGCAATTCTAAATAACTCACTAGATCAGATGGACCTAAGTGACATCTTCAAAGCATTTCACCCCAAAGCTACAGAATATACATTCTTCTCAAGTGCACACGGGACATTCTCAAAAATAGATCATATATTGGGTCATAAGAAAGTCTACCCAAATTCAAAAAGATTGAAATCATATCAAGTATTTATTCAGACCACAATGGCATAAGATTAGAAGTAAACTACAATAGCTGAGACCAGTTTGGATAAAGCGTCAGCCGGTGGACTGAAAGGTCCCAAGTTTGATTCCAGTCTGGGGCATGTACCATACTTGTGGGCACAACTCCAGTAGGGGGCATGCAGGAGGCGGCTGATCAATGTCTCTCTCTCATAGATGTTTCTGACTTTCTATCTCTCTCCTTCCTCTCTGTAAGAAATCAATAAAATATTTTTAAAAAGTTAGTTTAAAAAAAAAAAGAAATAAACTACTATAAAAAAATTCCAAAAAGTCAAACACTTGGAAGTTGAATATCATGTTACTAAACAATGATTGGGTTATAAATGAGATAAAAAAAGAAATTCAAAATTTTCTGGAGACTAATGACAATAAAAACAAAACAACACAAATGCTATGGGACACAATGAAAGCAGTGCTGAGAGGAGAGTTTATAGCTCTACAGGCCTACCTCAAAAAACAAGAAAAAAATGGTAATAAATCACCTAACTCAACAACTCAAAGAATTAGAAAGAGAGCAAGAAGAAAATCCCACTGTGAGCAGAATGAAAAAAATAATAAAGATCAGAGCAGAAATGAATGACATAGAGACCAAAAGAAGCAATACAAAAAATCAATAAAACAAAGAGCTGGTTCTTCAAAAGAATAAACAAGATTGATGAACCTCTAGACAGACTCACCAAAAAGCAAAGAGAGAGGACCCAAATAAACAAAATCAGAAATGAGAGAGGGGAAATAACTACAGACCACACCGAAATACAAAGGATTGTTAAAAACTATTATGAACAACTCTATTCTAAAAAATTTCACAACCTAGAGCAGTGGATCTCAACCTGTGGGTCGCAACCCCTTTGGAGGTCGAATGACACTTTCACAGGGGTGGCCTAAGACCATCGGAAAACACAGGTATTTACATTATAATTCATAACAATAGCAAAATTACAGTTATGAAGTATGGTTGGAGGTAACCACACCATGAGGAACTGTATTAAAGGGTCATGGCATTAGAAAGGTTGAGAACCACTGACCTAAATGAAATGGACAGATTTTTAGAAAAACACAACCTTCCAAACTCACACAAAGATTCTAAAAATCTCAACACACCGATAACTAAGGAAGAAATTGAAGCAGTCATCAAAAAGCTCCCAGCAAACAAAAGCCTAGGGCCAGACGGCTTCACAGGGGAATTTTACCAAACATTCATAGAAGGAGTAAAACCCATTCTTCTCAGACTATTCCAGAAAATTCAAGAGGAAAGAACACTTTCAAACTCCTTCTATGAAGCCAGCATCACCCTAATACCAAAACCCGATAAAGACAACACAATGAAAGAGAATTACAGACCAATATCCCTTATGAACATAGATGACAAAATCCTCAACAGAATACTAGCAAATCAAATCCAGCAGTACATCAGAAAGATCATACACCATTACTAAGTAGGATTTATCCCAGGGATGCAAGGATGGTACAATATCCACAATATCAATAAATGTGATACATCACATAAACAAATTGAGAGATAAAAATAACATAGTCATATCAATTGATGCAGAAAAAGCATTTGACATAATCCAACAACCTTTCTTGATAAAAACTCTCAGCAAAGTAGGAATAGAAGGATCATACCTCAACATCATAAAAGCCATATACGATAAACCCACAGCTAACATCATACTCAATGGGCAAAAACTAAAACCATTCCCACTAAAAAGAGGAACAAGACAGGGATGCCCACTCTCACCACTTCTATTTAACATAGTGCTGGAAGTATTAGCCATTTCTATTAGAAAATAAAAAGAAATAAAATGCATCCAAAAAGGAAAAGAAGAAGTAAAACTATCCTTATTTGCAGATGATATAATACTGTACATAAAAAACCAAAAGGATTCCATCCCAAAATTAATGGACTTAATAAATGAATTTGGCAATGTAGCCGGATATAAAGTTAATGCCAAGAAATCTGTGGCATTTCTGTACACTAATAGTGAAATTACAGAAAGAGAAACTCAAAAAGCAATCCCATTTACCATCGCACCAAAAAAAATTAAGATACCTAGGAATAAACCTAAAAGACCTATATGCAGAAAACTACAGGACACTGAAAAAAGAGATAGAGGAAGATGTTAACAGATGGAAGAGCATACCATGCTCATGGATTGGGAGAATCACATAATTAAAAAGTCCATACTACCCAGAGCAATATACAGATTCAACTCACTACCCATTAAAATACCAACGACATATTTCACAGACCTAGAAAGAACTCTTCATAGATTCATCTGGAACAAAAAAAGACCACGAATAGCTACAGCAATTCTGAGAAAGAAGAATAAAGTTGGTGGGATCTCAATACCAGATTTCAAGGTATACTACAAAGCAACTGTTCTCAAAACAGCCTGGTACTGGCACAAGAACAGACATGTAGACCAATGGAATAGAATAGAAAACCCAGATATCCAACCAAACCCCTATGCTCAACTAATATTTGACAAAGGAGGAATGAACATTCAATAGAGCCAAGATAGCCTCTTCAATAAATGGTGTTAAGAAAATTGGACAGATACGTGCAAAAAAATGAAACTGGACCGCCAAGTTACACCAAACACAAAAATAAACTCAAAATGGATACAGGACTTAGGAAACCATAAAAATACTAGAGGAATCCACAGGCAGCACAATCTCAGATATATGCCAAAAGAACTTCTTCACGGATACTGCTCCAAAGGCAATGAAGCTAAAGAAAAAATAAACAAATGGGACTGCATCAAAATAAAAAGCTTGTGCACAGCAAAAGAAACCATCAACAAAACAAGAAAGATCACTGTATGGGACAACATATTTGCAAATGTTATCACTGATAAAGGTTTAATCTCCAAAATCTATAGCCAACTTATACAACTTAATAAAAGGAAGATAAATGATCCAATTAAAAAAAATGGGCAACGGACCTAAATAGAACCTTTTCGAAAGACGACAGAAGGAAGACCAAGAGACACATGAAAACATGTTCAAAGTCACTAATCATCCGCGGGATGCAAATCAAAACGACAATGAGATACCATCTTACACCTGTCAGAATGGCAATCATCAACAAATCAACAAAACAACAAGTGTTGGCGAGGATGCGGAGAAAAAGGAACCCTTGTGCACTGTTGGTGGGAATGCAGACTGGTGCAGCCACTGTGGAGAACAGTAAGGAGTTTCCTCAAAAAACTAAAAATGGATCTCCCATTTAACCCTGTAATCCCACTCTTAGGAATTTATCCTAAGAAATCACAAACACCAATCAGAAAGGATTTATGCACCGCTATGTGTATAGCAGCACAATTTACAATAGCTACAATTTGGAAACAGCCTAGGTGCCTATCAGCAGATGAGTGGATTAGAAACCCGTGGTACATCTACACAATGGAATTCTATGCTGCCATTACGAAGAAGGATTTCTTACCATTTGCAGCAACCTGGTTGGAATTGGAGAATCTTATGCTTAGTGAAATAAGCCAGTCAGTGAAGGAGAAGCATCATATGATCTCACTCATTTGTGGATAATAAAGAACATTATAAACTGATGAACAAAAGGATAGATACAGAGACAGTAAAGCTTCAAACAGACTGTGAAATTACAGCAGGAATTAAAGTTAAGTGAGCTAGATAAGAGATCAATCAATGGACTTGTATGCATGCATATAAGCATAACCAATGAACATAGACACTGAGGGGTTGGGGTATGCCTGGGAGGGAGGGGGGCAATGGGGAGATATGTATAAACAATTAATAAAAATTAAAATAATGAGTTATCAAGCTTTCAGATTAATTTAAATTGGTGAACTGAATAAGCGAACACCCAAAAAAATTTAAGTGTACTAGACAAAAAGCTGTTTCTAAAGTATTAATTAAAATTTCTATTGATAGGTCATCTCATGGTAAAATTGCTTAATATGCAATGAACATAAAACAAGCATATCTGTGTGCAAAAAAATAATTTAAATTATCAAGATTGCATTAAAAATTTTACCAAATTCTTCATTAATCAAAAAATGGGGCGTGGGGAGGAAGTAGGATAATATCATGTAAATAAAAATATCTGGTAAGTAAATTACACCTAGAAAATTTTCACTTTAGAAAATTAATTTCCATTTGTAATGCTAACAGCAAGACACCCATGAAAAACACATGTGGTGTCAAAATAAGCCAAAGGAAAATTGGGCAAAAATAAAAAGGACCCAAGTCAATTTTATAGAGAAGATTTGTTTATTGACTTTTGGTTGAGAATATCTTTATATACTTTCAGAAAACAACTCCAAAACCATGTGGACTCCTGCCACAGAGAAGAATTGACAGGTCTGCTCCAACCACGAAGACAAGAGGAGAAACAGTCCAGAGATGGAAGACCCTGATGGCGCCTTGCCATGTGAGCAGTTAGCAACTGAGCATCACTACAGGATGCCCAGGACCAAACCAGAGAGGGTCATACCAGCATCATCATCATCTTCCCAGTATCCAGATACCATTGATGACATGTACACATAAGGAACTGTCTGACATTGAAACTGGGACTCAAAGCTATCGGACATTGAAATTGGGACTCAATCATTTTTATTTTGCTCTGGTGGGTTTATTTCTAGCCTACAGGGGCAAGATGTTTTTAAAGACAAGAAACAGGGGGTGGAGGAGGGGAAGTAGAGGCAGACACAAAGAAGCAATGAATAGACTGTTGTGCTACAGTGGGAAGGCAGGGGAAGTTGGGGAGGAGGGGCCTATAGGAGATCAATGGAAGGACTTGTAAGCATGTGTGTGTAGGCATAGCCAATGTATTCAGGGCAATGGGGGAAGGCGGGGGAGGGAGTGGAGATGGATGAGAGCATGTACTGGGGGTGGGGAGGGCAATAGGGGGAAAAATAATAATAAATAAATAAAAATTTTTTAAAGAAAAGAAAAAATCACTCAATCGGAGAATTAAAAAGAAAAAAATACAATTAGAAAATGGGAGAACAGCTTAAGGGAGCTCTGAAACAACAGGAAACATAATATTTTAATAGCAGTAGTTTCAAAAGAAACAGAAAGGAAGGAAAGGATAGACAACAAGTTGGAAGAAATAACGAAGAAAATTTCCCTAATCTGGTTAAGGAAAAGTCACACAATTTCAGGAGTCACAGAGAGTCCCAAGCAAGAAGAATGCAAACAAATAGGCCCACTGCCAGACAAATCATAATTAAAATGACAAAAGTTAAAGACAAAGAGAGAATCATAAAGGCAGAAAGAGAAAGTCAAACTGTTACTTACAAAGGAGCTCCCATGAGGCTGACACTTGATTTCTCATCAGAAACTCTACAGGCCAGACAGACTGGCCTTAAGATGGCAGTTGGTAGGACAAAGGTAAGGGATTGGAAGTGAGGAGATGAAATCAGAGTATGTAGATCTATGTGGTGTGTGTGTGAGTGAGTAAGGGACAGATAAATCTCACAGAAGCAGCAGGGGCTAGCAGTCCAGGCTCTCCTGGACAAAAAGAGACTTCCACCACTGCGGGTTCTCCCTGAACTATGGGACTCAGGCATGGAGCCCACAACATCTTGAAGGGGAAGCAGCCTTTTTTTTTAGGAATTCATCAGCACCACCACCCAAACAGGCCCTCAACCCAGCAACACCTCCAGCCAAATTCCTGCTGCCCCAGCTGCAGACCCGTGGACCCTGGGACCTCTACCTCCAAAGGTGTACTTCTCAGCAGCAGTAAGTGCAATCCCCCCCTCCCCAGCAGCAGAAACCTGCTCCACATTAGCACATCTTCAGTGTGCAGACAGCCAGGCCCTCCACTCCCTAGGGAGTGCCTGGGAGCCACTGGGAGCTGCTGCAGGTGTGATTTTGCACAGATGAGGGTGCATGGCCCCACAGTAAAAATTCTGAATTCCCTCTTCCAGAATAACTGCCCATATTTATCCCAGCTGCTCAATCTCAGTACCAGGACCCCTCAGAGTGCATCAGAACGTTGTGCTGGCAAAGGCTCCTCTGCATAGGAATAGGACACCTGAGCCTATCAATCCACAGCGTGCTCTGAGAGCAGCTGTGAGACTCTGCTGGGTGTGATTTAGCACAGACAAGGGTTCCTGCCCCACCATAGAAATGCTGAATTCCCTCTTCCTGAATAACTGCCCTCATTCACCCTAATGGCTCAATCTAAGTGCCAGGACCCCTCAGAGAGCTTCATAGCACTGTGCCAGGCAAACACACCTCCACAGATGCAAAGTTCCTACATGCAGGCACCCTGAGCCCATCTACCCAAAGGGAGCCCTTGGGAGCCACTGTGAGCTCTCCCTGGGTGTGACCTTGAAAAGACAGGGGCACACTCCCCACCTCAGCAGTAGAAATTTTGAATTCACTCATCCTGGATATCTGCCCACAGACACCTCAATTATATGGCTACACTGCCAGGGCCCTTCAGAATGCTTCAGTGTGCCTCACTGGCAAACTTACCATGGGTGCTCCTGTGATCCACCACTGGGAATAAGTGCCTATCCACCACAGGTACAGCAGCAAAAGCTGAGTTTTCCCACCCCACAACTAGAGAACTCTGGGGACCACAATCACACCTTTCCATAGTGTAGGACCCTGAGCCATATCAGCCCAACAGACAGTTCCTTGGTGCCACTGTTAGTCCTCACTGGACAAGCATAATCTCAATTAAGGGGGCAAAACAACAAAAATAGGCAAATTCCCCTCCACAGCTGTCAAATTCTAGACACCACAGATGTGCCTCTCAAGCTCTCAGGCCTACATCAAGAGAACCCAAATAGCTCAAGTAAAGAGCTACAATAGATTAAAAAGCACAGGAGAACTGAGAAAATACATGAGTAAAAACATCCCCACAAGAACTGGGCTAGAAAAGCAATTGGATCTACAATTAAAACATTACAGGAAAACAAAAAGCAATCCCCAAAGGAAAGAAAAGAAGGAATCACCAGAAAGGGATTTAAATGAAATTGAGGCTGGCAGCTTATCAGAGAAAGAATTCAGAATAATGGTTTTAAGGATATTTAAACAGCTGGATGACAAATACACACAACTCAATGACAAATGCACACAACTCATGAAAAACTATAAGGAGCTGAATAAGAATGTCACCAGCATGAAAAGAAACAAAGAGAAGATCAAGAATGAATAGATGAACTAAAGAACAAAATAAAAGGCTTAAACAGTAGACTCGTAGAGGCTGAGGACCACATCAGAGAATTAGAAGACAAGGTAGAAAAAAACACACAAACACAGAAACAACTGAAAAAAAAGACTTAAAAAGTAAGAAGAGAGCCTAAGAGAGCTTTGGGACAACTAAAAATGAAACGATATTTGCATAATAGGAATACCAGAAGGAGAAGAAGAGAAGCAAGGAATAGAAAATCTGTTTGAAGAAATAATGACAGCAAACTTCCCTAATATTGGCAAGAAAAAAAAAAAAAACCTATGGAAGTCAAAGAAATACACAGAGTCCCAAACAAGTTGAATCCGAAAAGACTAACACCAAGACACATCATAATTAAATTGGAGAACACTAACAACAAAGTAAGAATCTTAAAACCTGCCAGAGAGAGACAGAAAGTTACCTACAAGGGATCTCCTATTAGAATACCAACTGATTTCTCAACAGAAAACCACAAGGTCATGCGGGAATGGAATGAAATATACAAAGTGATGCAAAGCAAAGGACTGAACCCAAGAATACTAAACCCAGCAAGGCTATCATTCAAAATTGAAGGTGCAATCAGGAGCTTCACAGAAAAAAAGGGCTAAGAGAGTTTATCACTACCAAGCCAACAATGCAAGAAATACTAAAGGGGTTGCTGTAAAAAGAAGAAAGAGAAAGGCAAGAAGAAACACAAACGCTATGAAAAAAATGACAAAAATGTGTACTTGTCAATAATAACATTAAACATAAATGGATTAAATGCACCAATCAAAAGACATAGGGTAGCTGAATGGATAAGAAAACATGACCCACATATTTACTGTCCACAAGAGACTCACCTCAGAACAAACGATTCACACAGACAGATTGTAAAGGGATGAAAACACATTTTTCAGGCAAATAGAAATGTGAAAAAAGCTGGGGTGGCAATACTTATATATGATAAAATAGACCTCAAAGTAAAGGCCTTAACAAAAAATAAGGAAGGAAATTACATAATACTAAAAGGAGCAATTCAACAAGAAAATATAACTCTGGTAAACATATGTGCACCCAATGCAGGATCACACAAACACATTAAAAAAAACTGAAAGAAATCAAGGGAGAGATCAACAACAATACAATCATAGTAGGTGACTTTAATACACCCTGACATCACTGGACAAATCCTCTAGACAAAAAATCAGAAGAAGAAAAAAAACAGCAATTCTGGGAGAGAATCCAAGATGGCGGCATAGGTAAACACCTACACTGCTGCCTCGCACAACAATTTCAAAACTACAACTAAAAGACAGAACAGACATCATCCAGAACCACAGGAAAGCTGGCTGAGTGGAAATTCTACAACTAGAGGTAAAGAGAGGGGCTCACGGAGACCTATAAGAGCTGCAAAAGGCTGAAGTATGAAGACACGCTAGTGGAGAGAGCAGGTGCAGGAGTACCTGGCTGGTTTTCTCTGGAAGAAGAGAAATGGAGACTCTCAAAGGCATTGAACCCCTTATCCTAAGACAATAAAGCCCAGATCATGCCGAAACTCATACAGGGGGAGTTTGGACTGTAAATTGGGAGAGGTGCACGGAAACTTAGGAGGGTCGCAAAAGATCAGAAGTCTGATTGTGCGCATGGCACTGGGCGCAGAGGACAGACAGCTGATTGTGCTGCTGGTTTTGGAGAGTGGGCAGGAGACAGACCCTTCCAACTGTTCCACTTCTGACTCCACTAAGCCCCTGTTTCGGGAGAAGCCCTGGGGATCTAGACTTGTGTGGTCCTGGAGCGCAGGGGAGCCGGAAAGGCAGCTGTCTAGAGGCAGTGCGAGCGCGTGAGCACAAGACCACACAAGTGATTACCCAGTCACATGAGACTCAGGAGCCATGGTGGGCGGGGCCGAATGGAAGGCAAGGCGGTCCCTTAAGCCCTGAACTCCACCCATCCTAAGCTCAACAGAGAGACATCTGCGATTTTGCAAGTCTGGTATCATAAAGCTGAATCAAACACAGAAGTTCTACAAGCATAGTGAAAATGCCGAGACAAGGGAAGCGATCAAACAAAAGAAATGGAGAGAAACAAACAACTGGATATAGATTTCAAAACCATACTTATAAGGTTTTTTAAGAATATCCTAGAAAAGTTGGATCAAGTTAGCGAGAGCCAAGAGGAGATGAAAAGGACCAACTAGAGATGCAAATGATCCAACTAGAGATGGAAAAGGTCCAACTAGAAATTAAACATACACTGATTGAAATAAAAAAAAATATTATACAGAGACCTAACAGCAGACTAGAGAAAGGCAAAAATCAAGTCAACAATTTGAAATATAAAGAAGCAGAAAACACTCAACTGGAAAAGCAAGAAGAGAAAAGAATAAAAAATGTGAAGATAATGTAAGGAGCCTCTGGGACAGCTTCAAGCATACCAACATCAGAACTGTGGGGGTGCCAGAAGAAGAGAGG
>PVJN01039135.1:0-19958 GCA_004026805.1 Lasiurus borealis
CACGACCCTTGCTGTATCTCTTATCTCCTGGCTCCTGAGAGGGGAAACAATAGCCTCACCCACTGGAATACCTGGGGAGCTTATGGCCTGCTGAGGACATATAGCCAGAGGCTGACTATGTGATTGAAACTACAGAAAGCCTGTAGGCAGAGGCAGATCTCTGGGTGTTTCCACTCTTATCTCCTGGCTCCTGACAAGGTTCTATGAAAAAGAACGGTAACAAGCAAATGTATAGCTGCAAATTTTCTTTTACCATCAATATAAATTCTCTCTAAAATACAGTGGTACCTCGAGATACGAGTGCCCTAACATATGAGGTTTTTGAGATACGAGCAGTCAAGCGAGCGATTTTTTGCTTTGAAATACGAGCAACATTTGAGATAGGAGTAATTGCGCGGATCGGTTGGCTGCACACGACCCACCAGTTTACTGCGACTCGAGCGTCTCATAGTTTCCCAGGCCTCAGTCAGTGTGCTTGTTTACCTCGTTGTCGAAGCATCTTTTGTGCATTTACATACTTTATCACATTTCTTTTTGTAATTATGGGTCCGAAGAAAGCGAGTGGAAAGGTCAGTGCTCAGAAGAGGATGATGTCTATTGAATTAAAGCGTGAAATCATAGAAAAATATGAGCAAGGTGTGCGAGTGGCTGACTTGGGGATGCAGTACTTCAACGATATGCACTGTGCTTAAACAGAAGGAGTCGATAAAGGGTATAACTCCAGCTAAAGGCTTTACAATAATTTCTAAGCTCTGTACTCTCTCCATGAAAAGATGGAGAATCTACTGATGGTGTGGGTGATGGAGAAGCAGCTTAAGGGAGATACATTAACACAGGGCATCATATGCGAGAAGGCACGAGTGATTTACGGTGATTTGCTGGAGCAGACCCCGCGCACTTCCACAGACGAAGCATTGAAAAAGCCAGTAGAAGCTGGTTTGATAACTTCAGGAAAAGGTCCGGCATTCACTCCATCGTCAGACATGGTGAGGCAGCAAGTTCGGATGTGAAGGCAGCTGAGGATTACCTCCAAACTTTTTCCGAACTGACAGAAGCCAAAGGATATATCCCCCAGCAAGTCTTCAACTGTGACGAGATAGGGCTTTTCTGGAAGAAGATGACAAATAGGACTTACATAACGGCAGAGGAGAAGGCGATGCCAGGCCACAAACCCACGAAGGATAGATTAACTCTCGCACTGTGCGCCAATGCGAATGGCGACTGCAAGATCAAGCCTCTGCTCGTATACCATCCAGAAAACTCCAGAGTCTTTAAGTCACATAAGATTTTAAAAGATAAACTGCAAGTTATGTGGAGGGCAAACCGGAATGCATGGGTCACCAGGCAGTTCTTTGTGGAGTGGGTAAACCTGGTTTTTGGCCCTTTTGTTAAGAAATATCTACAGGAAAACAACCTAACCATGTCGAGCCCTCATCGTCCTCGACAATGCTCCTGCTCACCCACCGAACCTCGAAGATGAACTCCTCGAAGAGTTCAAGTTTATAAAGGTTGTCTACCTACCTCCCAACACCACTCCTATCCTACAGCCCATGGATCAGGAGGTGATTTCTAATTTTAAAAAGCTGTACATCAAGCATCTGTTCCGGTGCTGCTTTGAGGTGACGGGGAACACAAACCTCACCCTTCGAGAGTTCTGGAAGAACCACTTTAACATCGTGATATGCCTCGGAATTATTGATCAGGCCTGGCTGGGTGTTACAACAAGGACTTTGACCTCTGCATGGAAGAAGCTGTGGCCTGAGGCCGTAGCCGAAAGGACCTTCCAAGGATTCAAACCCGAGGTGCCAGTGGAGGAGGCGATAGTGTCTCTGGGAAAATCCATGGGCCTGGAGGTGGATGAGAGAGCCGTGAATGAGCTCCTCGAGGAGCACTCTCTGGAACTCACTATGGAGGAGTTACAAGAGTTGCAGTCTCAGCAACATGCGGAGGTTCTCCAAGAAATTGGTTTCGAGAAGGAGCCAGAGGTGGAGGAGATCTTTACAAGTGAGATAAAGGAGATCATAGAAATGTGGGAGAGGGTGTCACACTTTGTGGAAAAGAAACACCCCCAAAAAGTTGCTACTGGTCGTGCATCGGAGCTGTTCAATGAAACTTGCCTCACCCATTTCAGAAACATTCTATTAGGGAGGAAGAGGCAAACCTTGTTGGACACGTTTTTTTTTTTTTTAAATAGGCCAAAAAAGCAAAGATCAGTAGCAATTAAGTTCAGTGAAGATTAGTTAAGTTACATTAGTTAAGAGTGTAACGAGTAGGTAAATACATTTTATAAAATCAGTGTATTCCTTTACATTCTCTTTTATTATGTTTTTATACAATACTTGTCATTTATAAATACATTTTTCTTATTCAAAAATGCTTAACAAGAACAACTGGGGTGGCATTTTGGGGGCTGGAACGGATTAATGGCATTTCAATAGATTTCAATGGGGAAATTTGCTTTGAGATACGAGCAACTTGATATACGAGCAAGGTTATGGAACGAATTAAACTCGTATCTCGACTGAATTTTGCAGTTTCCAAACCCAACTAAAATTTGTTGGACAAAGTTGCTCATTCTCATCATAAGAATGTAAGTTTGCAAAAACAATGTTGCTTTGTGCTAACAACTAAAAAAATGTGGTTATTGCTAACAGCTCCAACATCTACTGAAACAGCCTAACCTACCCACAGGTCCATGACCATCCCACCCGAGCATAGCCGCTCTCCTCTCCTGCCGCAGGTGAGGTGTCCAGAGGCGAGGGTCAGATGCTGGAGGCGGTTCAGGCATCAAGGAAGTACTCCTTAACAGAGGTAACGCAAAGTGTGTAACAACTCAGATAACTGGGCCTGTCCTGCCAGAGACTCCATCGCCTCTCCATCATCTCCCCAGTTCTGCACTGGGGAGCTAGAGGCTGTTCCTCCGGAGCCCCCCAAACTTGACTAAGTGCCCGGGGTCCTGGTGCTGGCATGTGCCTCCCAGGCAGCGACAGCAGCCGAGCCCCGGGCAGAAACCATCGGGTACTCACGGAAAACCTGAGAGTCGGAGTGCACAGCGGAGCCTCCAGATTCTCCTCAGAAAAGGGCATCTTCCCAGGGACTTCTGGAAGATTCACAATTGGTTGCAGCAAGTGTTGTGCCCCCTAAATGTAAGAAGGTGAGGCCGCTGGTCTCTTGGAGGGTAACTGTCAGACTCCAGCTCCCAGGAGAGGACCTCAGGTATTGCGTCCGTTCCCATTCAGAGCTGGCACCCATCACGCTCCTGCTCCTTCCGTGCTGGGAGGAAGGGACAGGAGGAGGATCTGCGAGCAGGTGCGGCCCTGGGCAGACCGCCAGAGGCTGCCAGGTCCTGGCTCAGCCTCCAGCCTTTGGGGGGCTGGTTGTCCTGTGGTCTTGGGTGATACGAGACCGGACGGATTCAACAAAGAGGAACTTGGGGAGAGCGCCTCCTAGTTCCTATTAGTGTTTGTGTTACCTGCCTTAATCCGAAGAAAAAATTGGACGAAGTCCCCTTTTTATAGCCAAGTTGTTCATATGGATACAGCAAAACCAATGGGAGAATGTAATAAAAACTATTCTTTTTAAAAATATATTTTTATTGATTTCAGAGTGGAAGGGAGAGGAAGAGACAGAAACATCAATGATGAGAAACTAATCGACTGCCTCCGGCACGCCCCCTACTGGGGACCGAGCCTGCAACCCAGGAATGTGCTTTGACCGGAATTACACCCGGGGACCCTTCAGTCTGCAGGCCGAGGCTCTATCCACTGAGCCGAACAGGCTGGAGCTCAAGATTATTCTTGATCCCTCCACCCCTCCTTCATCTGCCCGCCAGCCGGCACTCCCTCCTGCGGGGAGGCACTGCGCGGCATTCACGCTGGCTGTGCCAGACGAGGTGGCGCTCATTGCTGAAAAGGCTGCATTGCTAGCAGGTCGCCCCGAAAGCCAGGCCATCGGTCCGGCAGAAGTTCCACTGCGTCTCCTCGCGAGGGTCCTGCAGGACTCGGATTGAAAGGAAATGAACTCCCCTCCATCTTGTCCTATAAGGGCTGGGCCCCCTGCCTAAGCCCCCTCCCCTTTCTGGGAGTGGCCACAGGTGTGCCAGCAATCTCTTCCCCGACCCACCTGAAAGGACCAATGAAGCTCCAGGGACACAGCTAAGGTCCTAATTAGGCTAAACCACAGAAAGACCCCAATTCAAGTGACCATCATCACTTTCCCAAGCCCCCTAATTATCCTACCCCATAAACTCATTGTTCCCACCCGGCTCGCTCTCTCGCCTACTGCTGCGCCAGAAAGAGGCTGGGAGCCAAACCCGGGTTTGAATAAAGACTCTTTGCTTTTGCATCGGAAAAGGCTCCTTAGTGGTGGATTATTGGGGACCCCGAACTCTGGGCACAACAGGTTCTAGTTGTGGCTCGTTTCCTCCCTCTGCCTCCTTTCTGGGGGCAGTCTCTCCTTCAGCCTCGCTTTCCTCGCCCACTGCCGCATCCTTCTCTCACCACCTCCATCGGAGGAGGTGCTGCTGAGTCTAATCCTCAGCATCTTCTTCAGCCGGAGGCTTTGGCCGCAGACCCGGGCCGCGGTACTGCCGACCTCCCTCCTGGGCACGTGGCGGCGCTTCCTGCCAGGGTAGCCGTCTCTGCCGGTTCTGGGGCGCCGCGAAGGGCGTGGTCGTCAGCCGCCCGCCGGCCAGTTTCCATTCCAGCCACCAAGTGGGTCAGGTTCTCTGGGCCTTCCCGTCTTCCACTTTCCCCGCAACACCCGGCCCGCGCTGGGTCCTGGCCGGCCTTCTTTGCGGGAAACTTTTTGGTGGGATTCCTTCGTATGCTATGTAGTGTTTCATACTTTAAAAAAGTACGTTTTTACTTAGGAAAAAGTGAGGTGCAAAAGAGCACAGCCTCTCTCTGGGAGGCTGTCTCTCCTGTAGGGAAAAGGAGGCGGCGGAAGAGGGTGCGCCGCTGCGGGCAGACGTGCAGGATGAACCAGCGCCCAGAGACTGTTCCTTCCGCCGGCGGCCGGAGGTAGCGGAAAGAAAGGGGCGCGGCACCGGGCGGAGAGAGGAGACAGGCAGCCTTTGTGTGTAGTTCTGACTGGAAGAACTATTCGTACTATTTCCCATTCCTCCTCCCCCGCGTAAAGCGAGCTTTACAGGCACCTGGAATGGCGCAGAAGAGAATCCGAGACGGAATGCGAACACGAACGAAAGATCTCAACTCTACTTGAAATGAAGACAATGGCCACCACAGGAGTGTGGGAAAGGAAGGGAATCCTCACCTCTTTGGAAGAGGGCACGGGCCTGCGCTGCCGAATGGCAGGACCCGAGCCATGAGAAGAAGACGTCCGCAGGCCCTTTCGCCGCCGGGAGGGCGCCGCCTGTTGCTCGGCCTCAGGCTGCACAGCCGTCGCTGCACCGACATCGGAGATTCAATCCAGAGTCCGGGGCCGGTGGTTACACAAGCTGCGCTTACCCGCACAAAGCGCCTTCTGATATGGGTATAGAAAGCACAGCCTCGCGAGTACCGAAACCGGCCTACCATTTATTACCATTTTCAGGTGCTGTGCACGCACATGCTTAAATGCGCTGCACTTTTTCTTTTTTCTTTAGGCTGCTTATAGTCTTCAAGCCCCACTTGACTCGGAATACCCTCTAGACATGCTTTGTCTGTTTGCCCTAAGCCAGCAAAGCGGGTATTGCTGTCTCTTCCCTTTCTTTTTTTTAAAATTGCTGTACTTTATGGGCCTGGCGACTCAGTAGGCTTGTTTACACCCGCATCACCCCATACACGTGAAGAATGCATTGCACTGTGAGATTATGTGGCTATGAGGTCAGTAGGCAACAGGAACCCGTCAGCTCCATTACAGTCTTATGGGACTATCATCACATATGTGGCCGGTCATTAACTAAAATGTGGTGTATGACTGTGTTGACTGGATTCTCTAAGGCTAAAGGCAAAAATAACTATTCATAAATCCTATAATCTAGCCAGTAAATGTGTTTCTCACAGAATTGTGAGTTAGCAGTTCTGAACCAATATTTATACTACCCCTTATCCATGAAGGGTATGTACCAAGACATCCCCCCCAACCCCCCTTGGATTCCTGAAACCACAGGGAGTACTAAACTATGTATCCAATGTTTTTCCTATACACACATACCTTTTCACTTAAAGAGGTATGTTGTGGCTTTTCTTTGACATATTCTAATAGCCAGGATTAGTACTCACTCTTCATGGAGATGCTGGGCAGCATGGTACCACATCTCATCATGCTACGCAGAACAGCATACAATTTAAAATTTATGAAGTTTGTTTCTGGAATTTTCCATTTAATATTCAGGACCAAGGTTGACCATGGGTAACTGAAACCATAGAAAGCTAAACTGTGAGTAAGCGGGGGTACTCCTGTATATACTAAAATTAAATGCATAAGTAGATATAATGTAGATTATAATTATTAGAGAAAGAAATTACAAATAAAGAATGGGGAACACTAAAATGAATCCAATGGTGTTGGGCTGGAATCTGATTTTTAATTATAAATATTTATATATATATATAATATATATATATATATATACACACACACACACACACACACACACACACACACACACACGAAAGGGTTAGTATGCTGTGTGTGTGTGTGTAGTTTCACAGACCTATCTGCTGCTGGTTCCTAGGAGCAATGTTGTCAATGAGCATACCTATCACCCAAATCTTGATCTCTAATGCCATTCTTTAATACACGGAACCAGAGCTCCAAGGAGAAGTGGTTGATGGTAGGGCTGGAGTAGGGAAAATGGAAAATACAGGATTAGCCTAGAACATTCTTGTAATACCAGAAAGTAAGGCAATGCTAAAACAGAGTAGATAGATTGACAGATAGATGGATAGACATACAGCAAAAACTGGGGAGAAGGAGGGGATGGGGAGGTATTTGAAAGAACACTATAGTCAAACTAAAGGAATTTCTAAAGGCTCAAGCTGTATTGATTTGAACCACAAAATAAGTAATGATAGTACTGGGTTTTAACTTACAGAATAAGAAAAACATTCTATTCATGAATCCATACGGATATGAGTAAGTAATGTATTAAATAAATGTGGAGAAGGGGCTTAAATAAATGTGTAGAAGGGGCA
Source organism: Lasiurus borealis (assembly GCA_004026805.1). Classification (NCBI taxonomy): domain Eukaryota; kingdom Metazoa; phylum Chordata; class Mammalia; order Chiroptera; family Vespertilionidae; genus Lasiurus; species Lasiurus borealis. The sequence continues at coordinate 7,140 of PVJN01039135.1, forward strand.
ACTTCTACTGCAGATTCTAATTAATTAATTAATGTAGAAGAAATGGGAAATAGTGAATCACCACTAGGCAAACACCACAAAAAAAAATCATTGCACATAAGACTCACTGATGGCCTGGCAGTGTGGCTCAGTGGTTGAGCCCTGGGAACCTTCCTCTTGAATGGCATTACCCAGGCTCCCTCAGCCTCGACCTCAGCTGGCCCAGTGAACGGGGAAATAGCAGTAGGAGGCTGGAGCATGGGGCAGAGGGATGCGCAGTCCTGCTCCCTCCTCAGCCCTGCTCCCTCCTCGCTGCACAGGGTGTGGTGGTAGCTGTGCTCTCTGCCCATGGCTGCAGTTCTGTCCTGTGACCCTTTCCTTCAGGCACAGCTCTCCTCAGGGTCTGTGCAGCCCCTCCCCTGCTCCCAGTCCAGGGGGATAACGACTCCCACTACTGCTGGTCTCTGGAACCTCGCCCTCCCACATCCTTTCCCTTAAGTCTGCCCACACCTGTGTGAACAGTCCCTCTCCTCAGGTGCACCTTTGATGCATCCTCTGATTCTTACCAGGAACCTGACTGACATAGTGGGTATTGACATGTTAGGGAAGTCTTTCTTTGGTGACTGATACACCAAGTCTCCCAGGCCTGGGCTTGCCTCCTCAGTGACTGGGAGGGGTCAGTATGTGCAGAAGATGTGGGCTCATAATATACTGTGAGCTCAAATCCATGAAGCAGAAGTTGGAGATGTGTAGGCAGGATGGACAATCATGAAACGGGACATCCATGACATTTCCAGTTTGAATCACACAAGAAATCGTCATGCTTTGGATATAAAATGGCCCTAAATATTGTACTGAAAACAAACAATCCCCCTCTGAACTGGTAATTGCTAAGTTGGCAAATTATTATTTGAAAAATTGGCTCTCCTTGACTGGATGCAGTCAACTGGTCTTTTGCCAATGGTTGTTGAGCAAATTACACGTGGAGAATTAGTTAGCTCCTGCCAATGCCTGGTTCTCCCTGCCCCAGGGCTGGACTTGACCTTTTGACTCAGGACTGTGTTCAAGGATTTCTCACAGGGGCCCAACAGGATAGGCCCCTTCCAGGGTCAGACAGTTCCCTCCTGAGCTATCCAAAACCTCATCTAGGCAGGTAATGCTTCTTTTTAATTTTATTTTTCTATTACTTTACATTCAGTTTTACTTTGTGTTAATTTTAGGTGTCTGGGAGGGTAATGTTATTCCTTATGGGAGTTGCCAGGAATCCAGCCCTGGTTAGGAGGGTTTAGACCTGCTCCCCTGTCTCTAGCTGGAAAGAGTCTACCCTCAGGGAGCCATGGCTGGGCTCACAGGACAGGTCCATGATTTCAGCTAGAGCTGAGGCCGAGTGGGCTTGCACCTGGGCCAGAGCACGGACTCGGGTCTGGCCCTGAGCAGCTTGCCTCTCGAGGATTCTTGCTTTCTCCCTGTTGGCATTTGGGATTTTTTTGGGCCGAGCCTTGCCTAGAGATCTAGGGTCATGGTGTGTTGGAACTGGAGTGCGGTGCTTACTCCAGGACAGTGGGTTAAGGAGAAGCAGGCTCTCTGGGGAGAGGCCATGATGAGGGCAGTGGCGGCTGCAGGCTGTAGTGGGCGGGTTCTGGTTGGCATGGGCTCAGTTCTACTGAGTGGCCGAGTCCTGAGAAGGGCCTGAGGCAGAGAGGGAGACTGCTAAGGGTATCTCAGAGTGGGGCCTGGAGGGAAAGGATTCAAAGAAGAGCCTGCGGGGTGGGGACACAGACCACTCAGAGTGAAGATAGGTCCAGGGGCTCTGATAGGTCCAGGGAATGTCCCTCTAGGTCTCAGCCCAATTCCCACCAGTCATGACCTAGAAGTCCCCAGCTGTGGCGGCATTGCCTGAATGTCCGGTGCGGAACATTCTGGTATTTGGCTGTAATGTGGAGAAAACAGAGTCATCGGACCTGCTTGTACTCCAGGGCCCTCATGTCCCCAGCCCTACCGAGACCACGGTGGGCAAAAGTTGGGTTACAGTTGTGAGTACAAGGGTCTATTCTTGTGTTATTATGTATAATAATAAATAACTGGAACCTTACTTTTGCCCCAGCCTGTATATTTGTGAAACTTGTAAGAGTAGTAGTGTTATGTTTTTTTACTTAAGTAGATGTCTCCCGGTGGCTTAAGACCAGCCATTCCTGCCAAGGGAGATGGGACCTGTGGCCCAGAGTCCCTGCTGCTCACAGTCCTGCTGCTGCCAGGGCTGGTTACAGCCGAGGAGCCCACGCAGAACCACGCAGGAATGTGGGAGGGCCGCGCTGGGGACCCAGGCTGGGAAGGCCTGGGCCAGGGCAGCTCAGAGGGACGAGGGAACACCCATGGGGGATGCAGCCTCAGAATCCCTCCCCAGCCTGTGCTGAAGGACTTTCTTCCACGACTCCTCCCTGGAGTGAAGACCCCAGCTCGCAGACAGCCTCACACCTCACCCCCTTTGGCAGGCCCACTGTGAGTCACAGGCTCACTGCCAAGCAGCCCCTCCCTGGCACAGCCGCCCAGGGGGAGGAACAGGGGTTTGCACACATCATCTCAACAACTATTGGTGACATGGTCAGGAAGGCATGCTGTCCCCATTTTATGGTTGAGGAAACGGAGGCTCCTGTTGGGTTATTGACCAAGAGAAGGAGCACGTGGCCCGGGCTTGAGCATCTTTCCCCTCCTGAGTAACTGGGGCGGCAACCTGGTCCCTAAGCCTGTGACTGAGTCACCAGGAACTGGTAGAGCAGCTTCCTGGGGATCTTGCCAGGGCCTGAAGCCCCTCGAGGGGTGTGGAATCTCCATTTACTCTGCTGGGACCTCCTGGGGGCACTGCTGCCCTCCCAGGGCCTTCCCTGGAGACAAGGCCCCGAGGTACAGGAGGGCTGCTTCCCTCAGCTGCTGGCTGCTCTGTGCTGCGCCACTCCGGCCACTCCGGCGGAGAGAGCAGGCCAGCCGACCAGCGGCAGCACTGCCCCATGTGCCTCCTCTGCTCAGAAGGCACCGCGAGCCCTTACCTGTCGCTGGAGGCTGTAGCACCACGCTGAGGAGCAGAGCTCTTGGGAGTGGGGAAGGCGGCGGCCTCCACTCTGCTTGTGTTTGTGGCCTAAGGGGTCACGCAGGTCCCCAGGCCCACGGAATCCTGAGCCCCTGCCCAGGCCCCACGGGGACCCTGAGCAGCAGGCCAAGCGGCCCTGGGAGCTGGAGGCGGGAGGGGGGCTGCTGCGTCTCTTCCTCTGGCGCTGGGCCTCTGCCCAGGGGGTGGGAGGATGGAGGGGTGGGGAGCGCGCCCCCGGCTGAGCTTGTCTGGGGCCCCGACCCTGGTCCTCACAGGGCCCCAGAAGGCCGAGTAAGGGTCTCAGGCTGCCAGAGGGGCAGGCCACAGCCAGAGCTTTGGGGTGGCCCCACCCAGCCTTTCCTCCTGCAGCCTGTGCTGACTCACCGCTGACCTGGCCGGGGAGGGCTGGTGTCCCAGAGGCGGCTATAAAAGCGCGCTGGCCCAGGCCCAGCATCCTTCTTGGTGGTCAGGGTCGCTGCCATGCTGGGAGGCCTGGGGAAGCTTGCTGCCGAGGGCTTGGCCCACCGCACTGAGAAGGCCACTGAGGAAGCAGGTAAGGACCTGGGCTCAGGCTGGGGGCTGGGGAGGAAGCTGATCCCCGCAGTTTGGGGGCAGGCCTTGACCCCATGAGGAGCCCTGGGCTATCAAACCCACAAGGAAGGATGGGGGAGAGGATGCAGAAGCTGAGGAGGGCTGTTTGGGATAGAGCCAGGAGGGTCCCGGTGGCTGAGGGCAGGAGGGAGGCCATCTCAGAAGATGCCCCCTGTAGGGGTGGCGTGGGGATAGAGGGGAGCCCAGCCTTGCCTGGAGGTATAGGGCCATGGTGCGTTGGAACTGGAGTGCAGTGCTCACACCAGGGGAACAGCTGGTGGTTTGGACACTTCCTTCTGGAGTCTTCCCATCCCAACAGCCTAATTGGAATATCTTGTTCAGGCAAAGGAAGGCCCCAGAAGCTCTGCTGGGGAGGGGATCCAGGTCCCACCAGCTGACATTTAAGATTGCTGCTCTTTCTAAATGGCAATGGATGTCGTATTTCATTGGTTAACTCTGCCAGTGTTGAACGGCCTCTTTCCTCCTTCACTGGTGTTCCTAGGACTCCCATTCACAAATGAGGAACCAGGCAGTGGAGAGGCGTTTAAGATCAGGGCTAGTTCCCCTGACTCAGTTCCTCGGGTCCTAGCAAGTTGGCACTCATGCTCGAACCACCTCCGAAGTGGGCAGACAATCTCCTGCTGCTGGAGGAACCGCTGGGGACTGGCTTTGCTGGAGGAGGCTCTGGGCTTGGCATTGCCTGCAGTCTCCACTTGGCTTGAGGCAGGATCAGCACACCTGCGAGGTGTGATAACCTGGGAAACAGGCTCAGCCTCGGCACCAGTTCCTAGCTGGCAGGAGTGTCTGCTCGTTGGCATTCCAAGCTGCATCAGGCGAAGGGCCATGGAAGGCTCTACTCTTGTTTGCCTAACTCAGCCTCTTTCCCAGCAGCCAGACCGTCCCCACAACATCCTCCTCAAGAAGCAAGCTGAGGGTCCTTCCCTTGAACCAGCTGGTCCTGGCTGGGGCAGCACCCAGAGCTGCATTCAGGGCACCTAGCACTGCCTGAGCCCTGCGGGGAGGAGGAGCTGCCCAGCTCGGGCTCTCACTCTGGGCTTGTCTCACCTTTTCAGTTCATGCCATGGAGGGGGTGGTGAAGGAGGTGGTGGAACACGCCAAGGAAGCTGGAGAGAAAGGTATGGTGGGGGCTGGGAGAAAGGGAGGAGGGAGGTGAGGGGCTGGGAGCAGCCTACTCTCTGACTAACCCTGACCCAGATGCTGCACCCTTTTGGATGGCATGAATTATCACACCATCCGAGGCCACAGAACCAACCTTACTAAGGCAAGACACAGCCCATCAGGCCTCTCTGTGGAACGTTGAGACTGTCACAAAAGGCAGTGCGGCAGCTCGCATTTAAGACATAAATTTTATGTCTTACACTTATATAAACTCATATTTACATAAATGTTTGTATGTGTATATGTACTGTGAGTACAATTATGTAAAAAGTATAAGTGCACCTCATTCCTTACAACAAAATAAAATCCAAGTGAATCAAAGACTTAAATATAAATACATGAAATATTAAATTGTTAGGGGAGAGCACAATCTCAGCATGGGGAGGGTCTTTTTTTTTTTAACTATGACAGAAAACCCAACAACCATAGAAGAAATGTTAGATAAATCTGACAATAATACTTCAAATTTTCCATAATAAAAAAAATTATACACTAAGCCAAAGAAAAACCACAAGCTGAGGGGAAATATTTGTACTGAAAATGATAACCCAACATAGAAATAGTCAGGAGATACAGCGGTAGTTCATAGGAAAAGGCATGTGAGCTGGCAGCCACCCTGTGAGCAGGTGCTCAGTCTCACTCATAACTGAAGTCAGAAATGCAAACTGTTTGGGGAAATAAAACAAAATTTGCACATATTCTTCAGGAGCTCTGTTGCCCTCCACTCCACTGGGGCTCCTCCAGGGCATGGCCCAGGAAGACAGCCACATCCTGCAGGCCACTCCAAGGAACACAGCCCAGCAGGTGGCTCGAATGTTCACTTTGCTCACCCAGACATTATTCCTCTTTCTTGCTGACAGCCATTGCCGAAGCCTTCAAAAAGGCCCAGGAGACAGGGGACAAGGTGGTAAAGGAAGTCACTGAGACTGTGACCCACACAGTCACAAATGCTGTCAACCATGCAGCGGAAGGCCTGGGTAAACTGGGACAGTGACCATGCCTGCAGACTCTTCCTGAATCTCAATAAAAAGCTGTGAAATGTGTACACTGTGCCCTGGATTTATTCCTGTACAATGGAAGCACTGTCTGTGTCCTGTCACCTGCTATAAAACACTGATATCCTCTGGGGGTCAGATAGTCCCCTGTTATTCAGATGTGGTACTTTCACACTAAGTGTTACCCACCTTAGCAAGGACCTCTTTAAGAATTGCTTGTGTCTGTGCTCCCTTCCTTTCTTTCTTCCTTCCTTCCTTCCTTCCTTCCTTCCTTCCTTCCTTCCTTCCTTCCTTCCTCCCTCCTTCCCTCCCTCTCTCCCTCACTCCCTCTTTCTCTCCTTCCCTTCCTCCCTTCCTAATCCTCATCTGAGGATATTTGTTCCATTGATTTTCAGAAAGAGTGGAAGGGAGAGGGAGAGACTGAGAGAAACACCCATGTGAGAGAAACATATTGATTGATTGCCACCCCCATGTCCCCAAACAGGTCTGGGAGCCTGTAACTGAGGTGTGTGCCCTTGACCAGAATCAAACCTGGGATCCTTTGGCCCACATGTCGATGCCTATTCACTGAGCCAAACCAGCTAGGGCTATGCGACATTTCTTAGAAGATTCTTTTCCCAGAAACTATATGTAGTTTTCAGACACCTCAGTGCTTCAGGATGCCCCACGGGAAGACCATAATTCAGCTTACATATTCTTTGGGTTTTCCTTGAAATGTTCTTACAGGATTCAGGAAGATCACAGAACAACCTGATTGACAGCCAGCAGGACAGGTTCAGACAGCTTGAGATGTTTCACATTCTGAAAGAGGCTTTGAGAAGCATGTCTGCGGTCAGTCACAAAATCAGGCCAAGGAAGAATGAAGCTACTTCTTATTGGTTGTTGAAGCTACTGTCAGATCTCACTTCTGACACTTGTGTTAGGCCTAATTTGTGGGCAGGAATACTTGGCTTTCTCTCCTTCCTGCCACAAGTGGGTCATTACTATTAAGGTTAAATATATGTTTAAGTAGCATTTAGCTTAACATTGGATTTTAAAAAAGTAAATGAGGATGCTACACAGACATGCTCCCTGGAACAAACTGTAATTACAACTAAAATAAAAAAATACCATCTTAAACAATTAAATGAAGACTGGCTGGAGAGAACCCTGATAACCAAGGACAGAAAGTGGACACTGCCTAGAGACTGGAAAGAAGGGCAGAGGCACGAAAGGGCTGGCCAGGTTCCCACAGACAGCAGCTGAAATTCTGGAGACAGATTTCAGGTGTGGGAGTTGTCACTGAGAACTCTGGGGTCTAATTCTCAAGCTGTGCCCCCAGGAGAGACCATCAGAACTGAGAAAGGTGCCCACGTATTTTTCACATGGCTATGAAAAAATAGCAGGGTTGCTGTCTGCTTGACTGCTGAAAATGCAGTCACCCTCTTAAAGGGCCAACACACACAATTCTATGTGTAGTCACTCAGCTTGTGCTCCAGTAGAAGGAGGACAGAGTGGACTAAAGCCAGGGTTAGAGGCTTGGGGTTAGACCTCAGAAAGCAGACACCCTGGTTTCTGTGCTGAGTCATTCTCTCAGGCTTTGGAGGGCAACTATCTTAGGAAGATCTTTGCTGTCCAGGCAGATTTTGTTTGTGGGGAAGACAGTGACCCCACCCTATTAGAAAACCTCTTGCCTCACCCTGTTGAGTTTCTGAGGTCCATTAAGAGATTGAGAATAACAATTATCATCCAGTCGAAACCGGTTTGGCTCAGTGGCTAGAGAGTCAGCCTGCGGACTGAAAGGTCCCAGGTTCGATTCTGGTCAAGGGCATGTATCTTGGTTGCGGTCACATCCCCAGTAGGGAGTGTGCAGAAGGCAGCTGATCAATGTCTCTCTTTCATTGATGTTTCTAACTCTCTATCCCTCCCCTTTCATCTCTGTAAAAAATCAATAAAATATATTAAATAAAACACACACACACAATTAGCTGAAACCAGTTTGGCTCAGTGGATAGAGTGTTGGTTTGCAGACTGAAAGGTCCCAGGTTCAATTCCGGTCAAGGGCATGTACCTTGGTTGCAGTCACATCCCCAGTAGCAGGCGTACAGAGGCAGCTGATTGATATTTCTCTCTCACCAATGTTTCTAACTCTCTATCCCTCTTCCTTCCTCTCTGTAAAAAATCAATAAGATATATTAAAAAAAACACACAAAAAACAGCAATTATCCTCCAGGAAGACGCAATTGCACTATCCAGACTGTGAGAGGGCACACTTGGGCTGAGGGGATCTCCCTCAGTGCACAAATTTCATGCTGGGCCTCTAGTCAATAATAACCTTAAATGCAAATAGATTAAATACTCCAATCAAAAGGCACAGGGTAGCTGCATGGATACCAAAACATGACCCAACTGTATGCTGTGTACAAGAGACTTACCTCAGAACAAAAGGATGAGAGTGAAAGGGTGGAAAAACATTTTCCATGCAAATGGAAAAGAGAAAAAAGATAGGTAGCAATACTCATATCTGACAAAAGAGACTTCAAAATGAATGCCATTATAAGAGACAACAAAAGTCCCTACATAATACTCAAGGGATCAATCCAACAGGAGGATATAATGCTGGTAAACACATATGTAACCACTATAGGAGCACCTAAATATATAAAAAAACTTCTAGAGGAAGTTAAGAGAGAGATCAACAACAATACAGTCACAGTAAGGGATTTTAACACCCTGCTGATTTCACTGGATAGATCTGCCAAACAAAAACTAACAAGGAAACATGACTCTAAATAATGCAATGGATAAGATTAATTTAATAGACATTTATAGAACATTTCACCCCAAAGCTGCAGAATATACATTCTTCTCAAGTGCACACAAGTCATTCACAAAGATCAACCACATGTTAGGACACAAAACAAGTCTTTACAAGTTCATATGAAGCATGAAATCATATCCAGCATCTTCTCAGATCACAAAATTGGAAATCAACTATAGTAAAAGCACTCAAAAACATTCAAACACATGAAGGCCAAATAGCATGTTATTAAACAACTAGAGGCCCGGTGCACAAATTGGGGCATGAGTGGGGTCCCTTTGGTTGGCCAGCAATCAAGGCCTATGGTGGGGGAGGAATGGAGCCTGGTTGGCCAGGGAGAGGGGCCATGGGAGGTTGGCCAGTTGGCCCCCCAATTAGGACCAAAGGGGAGCCAGCTGTCTGGGGGAAGGGACTCCAGGAGGTTGGCCAGCCAGGGGAGGGACCATGAGACATTGTCCAGCTAGTGGGAGGGGCTGTGGGAGGCAGGCCAGCCAGCTGTGGGGAGTGGCTGTGGTGGGAACGCACTGACCACCAGAGGGCAGTTCCTGCATTGAACATCTGCCCCCCCCCTGGTGGTCAATGTGCATCATAGCAACTGGTCGACCAACTGGTTCTGGTTGTTCCAGTCATTCAGTCATAACAATCGTTTAGGCTTTTATATATATAAATGAATGGGTTACCAATGAGATCAAGAAAGAAATAAAGCCGAGACCGGTTTGGCTCAGTGGATAGAGCGTGGCTTGTGGACTGAAAGGTCCCAGGTTTGAGGGCATGTACCTTGCTTGCGGGCACAACTCCAGTGGGGGGCATGCAGGAGGCGGCTGATCGATGTCTCTCTCTCATCAATGTTTCTGACTTTCTGTTCCTCTCCCTTCCTCTCTGTAAAAAATCAATAAAATATATTAAAAAAAAAATATGCAAATCAACTAAACAACCATTCCCTATGATGTGCACTGACCACCAGGGGGCAGATACTCAACACAGGAGCTGCCTCCTGATGGTCAGTGCACTCCCACAGGATAGCACCTCTCAGTCAGAAACTGGGCTTGTGGTTGGTGAGTGCAGCAGTGATGGCAGGAACCTCTCCTGTCTCTGCAGCAGTGCTAAGGACCCACACCTGTGCAGAGTGGGCCTAAGCCATCAGTCAGACAACCTCCAAGGGGTTCAAGATTGCGAGAGGGTGCAGTCTGGGCTGAGGGACCTCCCACTTTCCCCCCAGTTCATGAATGTTATGTACTGGGCCTCTAGTAATTGTATAAAAATAGAAAAAGATAAGTAGCATATACATAGCAAACATAATTACAATGCCCATCTCTGAGTGTCTGTGAGACTATGAGGAGTCTTCATTTTCTACATTACATGTTTCTGTGATGCTTGAATTTAAGAGGAAACTAATACCGTTACCTTATAAATCATGGTCATGGAGGGTACCTACTACTCTTTCAAGGTTGTTTCCTACTTAAGTGCTAGTTACAAACTTTGTTACCACTGGCAACAAGGTAAGTAAGAAAACAGAACCAACAAGAGGATATAGACCAACTCAGGTTGTTCAACTTCCAAGGCAAGTTGTACATGAATTAGTTTCATGAAGTAGGACCACATACCATGATGAATTAGATTAAGAAACACATGCACAAACAGAAGAGGGGTCCTTCTCCCACTAGCTGGAAAAGCACTGTGCTGCCCAATTCCCTTGCAGTGTGCTGTTCTGAAATAACCACTTCCCACCCTCCTTTTCCCTGTGTGGGTTGTGCAATGAGGGACATGACATCCAGCTAAGAGAAACTCCAAATGTGCCCTAAAAAGCAATAGAAAGTGATATCAGAGAATATGGCAGAGCAAGTACCTCCCAACATGCTCTCCTCCATAAAAGAGAAAACTGCTAAAAAGAGTCAGAATGAACTTTTTACAGAACTCTGGAAATTAACCACAGTCTTATGGCAATCAATGGAACATTTATGTAAAATAAATTAAAAACAAACAAACAAAATCTTGTAAAGAACAGCAAGGTTTGGGATCTTTTTAACTTGCTGATTCTGTTCTCATCTGCCCTGATCTCCCCCTCCACCCCCCGCCGCCTCCCCAGCTCCAATGTAGCCTTTAAAACCAACAGCCTGGCAGGTACTGGAAAGAGAAATTCCCTAGTTCCTTTAAAGACTCATTCTCCGAGAACTGCCTTGGTGAACTTGACTGGTGGTTCCTAGGAAGGCCCCACTGCCACGCTGCCTAAATAAAGTCTTTACTGGGAGCTCAACTAATACAGGAAACCTTTTCCTTGGGCTGTATTTCATGTAACACCTAGAGGCAATTTTAAGTTGGTGACTGCATGAGGTGGTGGATAACAGTTGGCACAAAATAGGCTAATCAAAAGCTTAAAGGAAAAACTGGTGAATAACATATCTGTAGAGTCTTTGAAAATTCTAACCTGGGAATCTAGAAAACTATGCATATGTGTAGACTGCACGTGTTCAGTGAAGATCTGCGAAGGTTCAAAGCACTCACCTCTAAGTAACCTTGAGGCTCTGCAAGCAAGAAGTGAAAACAGGAAAAAATGGTACCTGCCTGGCTGAGTGTTGAAAGGGAGGCCTAAGATGCACAGAGTCCCCTTGGCACAGATGGGAGTCTTACTGCTTCTAGATAGAGTGGAACCTTGGTTCTTGAATTTAATTAATTCCAGAAGGCCATTGGAGAAACGATTTGTTTGAAAACTGAACATTTTTTTCCCATTAGAATAATGTAAATTGAATTAATCTTTTCTAATCCGTCTAGAAAAGATTAATTCAATTTACATTGAATTAATAACTCCCTGTTTCAACCTTTCTTATACACAGTGCATGTCTAATGTATTGTATAATCTATAAACAAACACTTCTTTTCTTAAATGTATTGAACCACCCCCTCCTAGCCTGAAAGGGATCACATCCAACACTGGTTCTAGGGGTGTCTCTCTGGAGGTCAGTACACAGCATCTTCGCTTTTTCACATTTCATTCCTCCAAAATGATGTCACCAACAGCTTTTTTTAAAATTTAATAAATATTTATTATTTGGATTATTACAATTGTTCCTCTTTCCCCCCCCCATAGGTCCCCTCCACCCTGTTCCCACCCACCCTCTGTCTTTACTTCCACCCCACTATCCCCATCCATAGGTGTATAATTTTTGTCCAGTATCTTTCTGCACCCCCCCTCACCCTTTCCCCCTGAGAATTGTCATTTCACTTCCTTTCTATACCCCTGATTCTATTATAGTCACCAGTTTATTCTGTTCAGCAGATTCTTTATTCACTTGATTTTTAGATTCACTTGTTGATAGGTATGGATTTGTTGTTCACAATTTTTATCTTTACTCTTATCTTCTTCTTCCTCTTCTTAAAGAGTACCCGTCAGCATTTCATATAATCCTGGTTTGGTGGTGATGAACTCCTTTAGCTTTTTCTTATCTGTGAAGCTCTTTAACCAGCCTTCAATTCTGAATGATAGCTTTGCTGAGTAATCTTGGTTGTAGGTTCTTGCTATTCATCATGTTGAATATTTCTTGCCACTCCCGTCTTGCCTGCATAGTTTCTGTTGAGAAATCAGCTGACAATTGTATGGGTGCTCCCTTGTAGGTAATTAACTGTTTTTCTCTTGTTGCTTTTAATATTCTCTCTTTGTCTTTTGCTCTTGGTATTTTAATTATGATGTGTCTTGGTGTGGTCCTCTTTGGATTCCTTTTGTTTGGGGTTCTGTGTGCTTCCTGGACTTGTAAGTCTATTTCTTTCACCAGATGTGGGAAGTTTTCAGTCATTATTTCTTCAAATAGGTTTTCAGTATCTTGCTCTCTCTCTTCTTCTGGCACCACCATAATTCTGATGTTGGCATACTTGAAGTTGTCCCAGAGATTCCTTATACAATCTTCTAATTTTTTAGATTCTTTTTTCTTTTTTCTTTTCCAGTGGTCTGTTTTCTGCTTATTTGTATTTCAAATCTTTGACTTGATTCTTGCGTTCTTCTAGTCTTCTGTTAGGTCTCTGTATAATATTTTTTATTTCAGTCAGTATATGTTTAATTTCTAGTTGGTTCTTTTTCATATCCTCTTGGGTCTCACTAAATTTATCCATCTTTTCTAGGAGATTCTTGAAAAACCTTATAATCCTGGTTTTGAACTCTATATCCAGTTGTTGGTTTTTCTCCATTTCTTTCATTTGTA